>DWJZ01010330.1:0-10180 GCA_018249125.1 Asbolis capucinus
TAAAGAAAGTCCAATAAAAGTGAGTGAAAAGAGTATGAAATGTTTTCACCTATTTGTTTAGTTTTAGATTTTCCTTTTTACGGACTGTAATAGTAGTCTGAGGCCTTAATGTATATTTAGCAAGTTGTGTACACCTGTTACTGAGATAGCACTTGTGTTCGAATTTATCTTGCATGGTTTTTTTTTTGGCTAGATTAAGTGTGTATTTTGTTTGTGTATCTATTTATAATAAATAAAAATAAATAAATAAAAATTTCGGTCAGTGCTGAAAAGCCGGCGATCAATAGTTATATCTTTGGGCATTATGTACGTATATTTTTGAACGATAATGACCATCATAAGTATAGATTTGTCATTCAAATCTATCTTTATATGTAACTATATATTTAGAATCGACAGCAGATTAGAAACAGATAAATACTTCAACGCCGCACTTCAAAAGTATCGCCACAGCTAAGTATTTAAAAGCTATCGGGCAATAAAATACAAAAAACTAAAGTAGGCTGACCTACTTTCCTGTAGAACACAGACACGAGAAATAAAGGGAACATTTTGAACGTAAAATTGTAAAAAATTCAGCTAGTAGCGCGTGAAAACTAATGAAAGGGTTCCTACATCGGACTGGAGAATAGTGACAAATGGTAAAAATTTGGCATATATTGTTATATTTTACTGTCGGCTTGAATGGAAACGAAATATTGAAAACACGCCACTTTTCACCATTTTCTAACTATGCCTCATGTTAAAGCAGCCGTAGGTAAAGAAAAAAGACCTCTAGCCAGCATGCCAGCATATCATAGAATTGGAATCATAACGGAAACTAACCTGAGCGGAGCTAGATAACAGCGACAGATGAATCTTTGTTCTATGGTTGAGTGTGTTAATAATATCTTATTTGGGTATATGACAATCTCTCCGTTATCACAGACAATATTATTTTGCTAGCTTGTAAGCTATTACAAATTAAGTTGCAATTGGCACTGCGGAAACGCGCCTCCCACATGCCTATAATGCTATAACGCCTAGTTTAAAAACGATTTCAAACTCCTATTTCTTAGTAAACTTCAGCAATCAACACCAATCATATTCTTCTGATAACAGAAACATAGAATAATACTTTAAGTACTAAAGAACGTATCCTCTTATTTCAAACAAGCGACCTATTCAAGAATGCGAACCACGCCCAACACACTCAACTCCGTAGATCACTTGCCGAGTGACAGTGCCGTGGACTATGAACCCTTAAATTGAAGACATCGTGTCTACGTTAAATGAGTTCTTGTTGTAACCGTATCTCTCTTAGGAAAATATGAATTACAACGTGGAACGAAGAAAATGGTCAGGGTTAAATAATCAAGATAATATTAAGTTTATTAAGATAATATTAAATTTTATTCATTATCATTGCTAATAAATGTACGTAAACGAAGACACCCGAAATTAACGTAATTTATATGTAGGAAAAGGCAATATTTCAATTTGTGAAATGGTAATACATAATTAACATTCATAATTACGTAAAAATATTATACTTTATGCTTATGCTTTAGTTAATATAAGATAAAGAACATCGTTTTATAAAGGATACTAGTCTTTCCGGCAGCGTCGAGTCCAAGCATCAATATCCTCATCTCCTTGTTGCCAAAGATCTTCGAGAGCAGCTTCCCCATTATGTCGGGCTCGCCTCAACCGCACAACTGAAAGAAAAATTCCACAATTTTACGTGTGTAAAGAAAAATCCAAAACCGAGGCAAAACTTTAAATAACGAACACAATGGCTTTAAATAATTCCATTACAACAAAATTACAAGGAAAAATAACCTCTGTATATACGCATGGGACATCACACGATCCTAATTAGGGCAAAACACTTCTGACGCCCATCAAGTGTCCAACTAATTGGAAGACGAAGGTCAGATAGTAATCGTGCTAGAAGACTTCCACAATTTAACACAAATGTAAGGTGAAGCTTCGAGGTCGGTGTTACGTTAAGATGAGATGAGACGTTAAGAACTATTATTAGCTCAATCAATTGTCTGGTCAGTTCTAATAAGTAAACAGTTCGTTTCCTGTGTTCATTTCGAAGAAATGGAATAACAGCTTAAGTATGTTAACGTGCGCAATGTTCCTAAGATTCGTGAATATACAAAGTTGTTTATTTAAATAAGCTTGTTCAAATAAAACATTATTACATTAAATATACTGAATCATACTAAAAACTTAGCATAGAACGTTGAACCTCTTGTAAAGTATACACGCCTGGGAATAAGAAAATAAAAATGACGAGACACGAGAAATGCCCGGGGCGGATGATCTTCAAAGAATACTTATAATACGAAAACAGGTTGTGATAAAAATACAGAAACTCGTCCTAAATTTCAATTACCTTTTTGATGCTAAGTTTATCCGCAGTAAAAGTGGAAAAACGGGTATGACCAATTGTACGAAACTTGAACTCTCGTTCCCGTTTCTTTAGCAAACCACGTGCTTTCGAGTTTTCTAGTGGTAACTTTCTAATCTGTGATAATCTAACCGCGACACTACTTGCGCACCTTTTGTGTCATCATTCACTATTTTACATTGATGTTCTTGACATCAATTCCTTCTTTAATTGAGGCTCTTTATTTTGATGCGTCGTTAATTAAACAGTGCTTTTTACATACAAAAATAGCCGAAACAAAGATAAACATGACAGAGGTTGACGAAAGAGTAAAAACAGTAAAATTCATTAAACATAACGCTTGACATCTAATGATAAAACAGCATAACATAATTAGATAAGAATTGCGATTGTGTATGAATATTGAATAGGAGATCTCAGCATACGGGACGTGAATCATGTAAATTGTAGCGTTATAAATCCTATAACGTGAAATTTAGTGCCGAATACTAATAGCAATAATCTGAGTACTAAGCTGCCTCCCGAACCGTAGTTGGCAATGTTGGCCGGGCTAAACTGAAACATGCTCGGAACGGAAAATACGCGTCGAAGTCACCGACCCGCTTAATGATGCTAGGTACTATACTCAGCGCAAATTTAATCTGGATTTTTTCCCATACAAATTTTAAGATTTTATATGGTAAAAATTCCAGATCGAATTTGGACCGAGTATACATCGGTATCAGCTGGGTCGAGGATAGCAACTGATGAAAATCGATTGTTTAATTAAATCGCTTCGATTTGATTAAAATTGTATAAAATATTTGTAATTAAAAATCAACAATGTTTTAAATAGGAAATTTGTTTTAAACTACGTTTAGTTCACACACTCTGGATATGCTGTGTACTGTTTCGATGGGATTTAGGAACCAGATTTAAAATACCAACGGCTAACATGGCCGGCATAGCAAATGTATAATGCTTAGTTACTCGTTTAATGGTGACGTCGTCATTGCCTATTAAGGTCTGTTTGTGAAATAAGTTCAAATTTTCAATCTATACTCGGTTCAGAATAAGATCCCATTCGTGTCTGAAGAAAGTTTGTTATGAGATCTTCATTGATAAAGACTATACTAATGTACTTATAATTACAAGAAAAAACATTGCTAAAGTTAATAAAGCTAAGCAAACTAAATAAAGAACCAAAACAGAAAAAAAATACAGAAAACTCCATCTGAAAATAATTAGATATCATATATGAAATTAAATGAAAAGATATAAGAATGAAATTAAATAAAAATTAAATGAAATTAATATAAAATTTAAAAGTACCCATTACGTGCAACCGTATCTTGAAACAAGAACGTACATGCAATATGAGAGGAAACCTAGACTAGACATCCGCCTCACCTACATTTACCTTCCAACGCCCTACATACGAATCAATGCTAAATATATAGATAGATACGGGTTTTTTCTACAGCATCTTGTTTTTCAAAATTCATAAGTTGATTTAATAAAAACCATTAATACGATTATACTATTTTGTCGTTTTTTCTTCTTCTATTCATTCTTTTATCTTTCTCCGTTTCCTTCGGTATACGAGGTATCATGAAAGTTTGCGACACTGGGAATATTCTTCCAGGTTGGCACTACTTGATTGACTCACTATATAGGTCATATTTGATATGGTTTAAGAAGTTAAATCAGCGATTTCAGCCTGTTTTAAAGCTCAACACTTTTATTTCGAAGGTAAAGAAAATTCTTTTTAAAAAATTTGATCTCATTTGACTTATATTCAAGGTTACAGCTGGGAATTTTATTAATATCGTACCACCAGACAATGAAGCTCTTACACATAAAATGAAATATTTAAATATCACCTACCTGAGTATGTATAACTATGTATTAAATTGTATAACTAGATCAAATAACCAATGGTAGACATTATTTTTAACATTTCTGAAACTGAAACGTACAGTAATAATACATACGATTTATTAAATATTTAAATTTGTTCGTATTCCCAAACTAACATTCTCTTCGCAGGAGCACTCAATCCAACATCATACCGAATATTCAAGTGAAAGCGCCTCTCGGGAGAGATATACAATTTTAATTATCCCCCACATTTACCTACCCATTACATGTTTGTCAAGCGTAATTAACTCAAATTCAACTGAATGTTTTCCTTATTAAATCATAATTACGATATTAAAGCTTTTTAAATATTAAAGCCTTTTGCGTAGGGTGTTAAGTTTTTACGTAAGTCATTTTTTTTAGACTTCGGAAACCGGGGAACTACTTTCACAATGCAGTTTCATTTCAGTATTCAAGCCAGCATCCATAGACTGGCGGCTTATGTCCCAATTGATCTACGAAGTTAAGCAACAGCGGTAGGTTCGAGGTTGTTACCGTTAGTTAGCACCGTTAAGCCATGACGGAGGCCTTTCGGGCTTAACACTTCCAGAACTTGGGCTGGCCCCATCACTTGCAAGAAAAGATCCGTGCTCAATAGGAGCCATTAATGGATTGTAAGCCACTACTCCTACAGTACTGACATACCGAAACTGAACCAACATCCAATGCTATGCAATATATGATATGTAGTACACGTACAATAAATTCCAGTATACGTGCCACGGAATAAAAGCCATCACCATTCTAAAGAGATATAATATTTCTTTTATACATTTTATTGCATACCTTAAAATTATTTTCATTCATAGGTCTAAGATTTACCTTTGTTTAAGATTCAAAGCCTATAGAGAAAGAACATAGAATTTCACATGCATTCGACATCCATAAATAATTTGAAAGCAATAGATACATTATGACGATAAAATTCAACACGGACATAAGAACCAAATCATTAGAAATTCAATAACAGCCTACTGAAAATATTTTTGATGGCGTTAAGCTTCTCTTTGGTTCTGTAATGACGCAAATCATCACTTAAGGTAACCTATACTTGAGTGGTATATCCATATAAATTTAGCTATATAAATCTCAGTAGGTAAGAAAAATCAGTTCAACTTATACTTTGAGTTTCAAAATTTTTCAAGATCACGAGAGGACAAGTACAATGGCTGTAGTCAGTTGTCGTATTTTAACCTTAAGTTCATTATACTTTCTGATAATAAATCAGTCAGTGACCGTTACGAGATCTTGCCAGATACGACAATACCTAGGACGAATATAGAAAATCAATATTAAAAACTATTCGAGCACTAGTGCTCAGCTAAAGATCAAAAGGAATATGTTTTAAAATGGAACATAAAAGAGAATTGTGTCCCTTAGAGATAGCTCGGTATTGAATGAAGTATAAATTATTGAGTTGTTTGTTACTAAACTGCTACGAACAGCAGTAGAAAAGATTTTGTAGTTTTATTTGTTGTGAACTTTATTGGTAAGTTAAAATGTTACTTAGGTAGGTATTTTAGTTTAGGTAGTTTTTACGTTAACGCGTTTTACCATCTAAGACTACATCGCACCATCAGGTGGGACTGTAGTCAAGCATTAACTTATAATAACTGAAAAAATCCTATCTTCCTGAGGAATATCTAATTTATATACAAATTTGTTTGTGATTTTATTTAATTATCCTTTGTAGACTCTGAAATGGAATTTAGTAACTTTGTTCAGAATACTCAAGAAACGGTAGCACTGATATCGATCGGATACATAGTTTTTGCGTATCAACGTGCACCGGCAACACCTAGTAGAAAATAAAAAAGAATCAGTAAAGTTTTTAAACATGGGGACATTTCGAAACAGTGGTAGATAATGGTATAAAATAAATGCAGACTTCATTATTCCAGTACAACATACAATTGACCTTCCTCAAATGCAAATTTTCCTCTCCAACAGTAGCATGAGACATGACAACGATATTTGATCAATGAATATTTAAATTACTAATGAACAATATGGATTTCTAATTAATATGAGTACAGTATGAGTAGCATTTAAAGGAACTAATAGGTTTGTAATTGCTTTTTAACTTGTTTAATTCACGACATATAAAATAGAAAAACTGGAAATACAATTAAATGATGATATTAAGGGCTGGAATAATATAATTGTAAAATAATTGTGTTTATATAATCCTGTTATAAAAAATAAATTGACTATAAAAACAGAGATGAATAGGCGTAGCCCTAATGCTGAAGGTGTAACAATTCAAGAAAATATATATTTTTTCTTTGGAGAAATTTACCAAAACCTTGGGACAAAATTTTTATTTGATTATGCCTAACAATGAAACGAGTACATCACAAGAGTATTTTAACAACTTCAACTATCTGGGTTTACGTAACTGAATGACGATAAGCCAGCCGCGGCCAGTGACGTAACTGCGGCTGGAGAGCAATCGCGAGATCGCAACGAGGAAGTTGCCCTCGCACAATTAGTGAATTGTTGAACAGTTAATCTATAACGACGGGAGAATTGAATAAATTCTGCATTGTAGACAGGTTTCGTTTAACATATTGCACTTACCTTTGCAGACCGTTATTTGGTTCATACGATCCGATTAGACCTATTAAAGAACCTTCAAAGATCAAATTAATATTAAACCAGTGATAGGTAGCCTAACGGTACGTTGTTCTTTCGAACTGGAGGTCCTGAGTTCAAATCCTGCTGTGCACCTTTCATTTTCAGCAATATTATTCGTAAATTAATAGTCGTTATTAAATTCGTTAATAAATAAATCGCAATTGAAAGTTAAATTAATAGTTTTATCGGTTGTTTAACTGACTTCGTTCTTTCCTCTTCGTTGAAACAGTTCCAAAGCCTTGAATTCGTGTATTATATGTCTACTACACTAGTAATCTTGAGATGCGGTTAAGACTGTATTGAAAAGTATTGTAATTGAACAAATATGTCAACAACAACATGTATAACAAATAAGTCAGGACGATAGCTGTAATGTATGGCATAATAAATAAAGTATTCTCATGAAACACATAAAAGTTGACATCATAGGCACAATAAAATCAATATCAACGAGATTTGAGTAGAGTATACACGGATATATTCTACAGAGTATACGGGGTTTAACCAATCTAAGCCTCAAAAGCACCACAAATATGGATAAAGACACAAAAGATTCTGTTTGTATATTTTTATGACAATGTAAAAGCAAGCTAAGTTTCATTGTTTTACACGTACCAATAGACAGTGTTTGAAATCTCATTACTGCAAGACAGAAAATGCGGAAGATAAAAAAGTTGGTATTCCTTTTATCTTATTCCTCATCGCCCTTGTCGCCAAAGTTCCATTTCCGCCGGTCAGTCTGAGGGCGTAACCATTTCCACACCATTTCCTCCCTACTTGCAGATAGGCAGTTTATACTTTAGGATAAAATAAAAGTTTGGTAGGATATTTTCAGTCTACACTGATTAGATACTAATAACCATGTAATATGAATATCATACAGAAAGTAGCTAACACCAAAGCAAAAACCAGACATAACGTTATCATTAATGGTGATACTTTTATGGATTCCGAGATTATTTACTATGTACCTATGAGTGTGAAACAGGTCAGTCATGTCAAGGACGAAATTAAAACTATAAATTGTATCAGTCACAATAATAGGAGGTTTATATTGTATATTAAGCAACACTGGATACTTCTATTATAGACTTGATACTATAAATAATTATATAATAAATACAGATAAAAGAAATCACAGTCAATATAATACAATAGCTTTGAGTGCATAAACCGTTGAAAAAACATTTAATACCAAGTAATTAGTGTTTAGAGGCACTAAAATATTGATAATAAACTTCTCGTTAATAGGACTGCCAAATCTGCTAGTGCGAGGGAGACCAAAAAAAGACGGAAATGGATACGTAATTCGTTGAAGCAATCTGGGTCATTACAACTCCAGATATGTCTAAAACATATCGGTCTAGGGACAGAAGAAGAATGGCAAAAGCAAATACTGTAATATAAAGAGAAACAGGACATTTATTTGGAATCATATGAAATAAATTTTACTCCACGTGCGCAAATGAAAAAATGCTACAAAAAGCGACGCATCAAAACATTCTTAGGTGGGATTCAGTTTTCAAAGTGTACATCGAAACGACCGTATTGCAAAAGTTTGAGAAATTCTACAGACGATGTGATAAAGTTTAAACAGTGTTACTTTTCTATTAAATGAAAGCTAAAAGCTTTGGAGCTATTGAAATTATTAAGCATCTACCTACCTATAATATCGTCCCCCCTTTATATCACACGGAAGACACAGGTTAAAAACGTAAATAAACCAAAATGACAGTAAAGAAGTGAGTCATTCACCGTCATTCAAATGGGTTGGACTTCTTAACTATAACTATAAAATAATCTTGTAAGTGAAAGTTAATACCTCAGTCTGTTTTAATCAAATATCTTAAGATACAAATTTACTAATATTACAACAATACTATTTCCCGTGACTAGGTTCGCGTGGAACAGTTTTTATTCCACATAGGTTGAGATTTTGGAACGCTTGAACAAGTATTAATTTATTTGTTATCGAGTGCTTACATACAAATGTTAATGGATATATCTTCGATAACGATGAATCTCTTATTTTTATCTCCTTCAAGTTTTATTTCGCCATAACGATAGCCCGTTTTGTATTTAGATTCTATATTATATATATACAGATTTTCATCATTTTTGGTTTAATAGTTTACGACAACAAATAGGCAATTATAGTAGTAAAGATTAGATTGTAATAAAAATACAATTAAAGCCATTGTACCCTAAACCAACCGAAATAATATATTGACTGGTCTTTCAATAGTGAAAATACTATTTTAACCACGAATTGTTAATCACTTTGGTTTTTCAATGTCTGTAAAACGTAGTATAGATATAAACCATTCATCTGTATAATCATTCGAAGCCTTCCCCATCGCGTGCAGATCGAACCCTCCTACCATGTTGGACCGACGCCAATTACTGCTGGTTCCCTCTCATTCATCTTTCCAAACAGAACACGATGGAACCGCAGGACTACGTAACTTTTAAAATTGGTAAAACACATTTACAAAGTGAAAAGGTTTACGTTGTTGAAATATTTCATTACTCAAATGCATTAGTTTATGAAGAGCTACGTCGTAATGTTAGTAGTTTTGATACGGAAAAAATAAATGTCGAGGATTAAAGAAGAAACGGCGCCGTGACAATGAAGTGCTGTATTTTCTTCTTTAGCTAAATTGACTAGCTATTCTTCAAGCAATAGTCGTCAAATCAAAGCCATTTGCAATATAGATAGCTAAACAGATAAGGACACCAGTCAATAAATCGATATATTTTGCAACAACGCTTCCATGTTATTGATAACTCTTATTCTATCCAATTATGCAAATATCGCGAAAACAAAATGCAAGTTCATCGTTTCTAGTTTCGTACAACACGAACAATCTGCTACCATTCGTGATGACAGCAATGTTGCGGTTGCCAAATTTATATCTTTTTCATAACGGGTTAAATTCTTTTAGGATTTATATTCTGATTTCTGTTATTTAATCATTTGATTTTAATACAACACATGAAAGATGAATATTACACACGTTACTAATAATCTGTTATCTCACAAATACATATTTATTTATTTTATTTAGCCATCCAATTGCTTTTAGTGTAAAATAATTACTTACGACTAAAACTTAAAATAGTATTAATGCTAAAACATATTTCAACAGTCTGTTTTTAATTTCTCATATCTAAACGAGAATGTAATTATAGAAGATTTGCAACAAACGACAAGCAGCAAAAACGATCTCGTTAAGATATCTA
>DWJZ01010331.1:0-10179 GCA_018249125.1 Asbolis capucinus
CCAACCCTCTCTGTGGAGAGGGGATAGAGAGCGAGCCGTGCCGAGGCCGCCCTGGCAGCGGCCGCCGCGCCGGGGCAGTGGAGCGAGAGCAGCACACAGTTCCGGCACCAAAGCGGTAGGCGTCGACACCGTGTGGTTTTAGTGGGTTCGAGTCCCACATACCTATCCAGCTTCTCGTGACCGGATGGACGAGACTAGGGTCTTTCCACACGTTAAAAATAAAGGGTATCCAATAAAAAAAGTGTTTTATTTTACGTTTATATTCAAATATTCAGCAAAGACGTTACTCCAGATTATTATTCCTAATTTATTCAATTTGTCGTCCTTTGTTCCTCAACTAATCACAGGGTCAAGGTACTTCCACATAACACCGTGTATTTCGGTGACTCATTCACCATTCAGGCTGTACTACCTTGGAACTCCTTACCCGTAGAGATCAGGAAAGCACCGAACAAAATTCGTTTAACATTATGTTACACGGTGACATTATATTAAAACATAATGTGTACGATGTATAATTATTTATAGTATGCATTCATAATATTTATTTAGTTATTTCACACCTTACACTAACAATACAGGTCTGTGTCCTAATGCGTTAGCGTAATTAGCAGATCAATAGAAATTATTCAAGTTTAAAATTTGTTAATTAGAAACCAATAAAATAAAAAGGCCAATATGTTAAAAGTAATTTTTCAATAAAATACAATAATATTATTATGTCAGATTATAAGAATTTAAGTCAGTAAAATTTTGTCCAGAAATTACAGTAAATGTCATGAATTATTATTTATTACAACAATACTATTACTTATATATTTATATTATATCCGTAATGCCTACCTAAATATTAAAAAACAACCAGGGTTGGCTGGCACAGAATGCCGTTCTGGCATTAAGTCCGCCCATTGTAACACTTTAAATAATAAGGTTTTACAATAAAGATTAAATTTAATTACAATATACATACATAATTAAACATATTACATGTTTTATTGTATAAAACCACATCGACATTTACCTTCAGATGGGATCAAAGTCAATTTTCATTAGTTCTTGATTAAGATCGTATTTTTAATGTTTAAATGTCACCAACCAGTGTACGTCGCCATTTACCAACAGGTAATATCAGTCAAGTGCTAGCTTATTTAATACTAAGTAATGCCTCGTTTGCTTGTTTTCCTGCTACTACCATGAAATAAATTATATACAGGTACTGTCAATAGGATATTGTGTCAAAAGCAAGTCCTTTTATAATAAGGAACAATTATAAAAGATGGAGGGCACTCCAAAAGATTATTCGAAGTGGCGCGAATTTTTCTAAATTAAAAACGAAACAACAGTCAATGAGCTCTGTTTCTTAATGGAATCACTCTGAACTTATGTCATTAAGGAAGTTAATTAAGAAAAGAGGCTTTTATCAGAAACTTTCAGAGTTCGGAGGCGCTCCTGCTGAAAATTAACGAAACAATAACTTTAAGTAAGAGTTTGTATGTGGCTACCGAAGCATATTAATTTAATGTTTTTTTCACTTTGAAAATTGAGCAACAATTCATTACTTGTTGGCGTACGATTCGCGTCCTGCTCAGCTGGCTAGCACCATCCTGCTCTAGAGTTGTGATGAAATAAATGAAATGAAAAAGAATGAAAACTCTTTATTTCGCCTTGGGAACTAATAGCTCACATAACGAAAGTCAAAAGTAATCACCATCTCAACCCATCATGGCCCACTATTGAGCACGGGTTTCTTCTCTGAATGAGAAGTCCCCCTCGGTGGCCAAGTGTAGATATTGAGTTTTGCGAACTCCCCGGCATGCAGGTTTCCTCATGATGTTTTCCTTCACTGTTATAGCGAATGATATTTAAATGCTTAAAGGCACATAACTTCGAAAACTCAGAAGCGTGCGCCCGGGTTCGAAGTCGGACCTCCCGAGTAGGAGGTCGAATACTTAACCACTAGGCTATCACCGCCACGCAACAGTAAACAATACAAAGTCCCTACATTAATTAGGAAAATAATTTAAAAAAAGCAAACAAAGAAAAATTTAAAACAATGCCTAAAGTCCATACCTATCCATCGTCGGCCTTATCACAACACAAACTTAAAAATATATACGCTAATGAAGCCCAGAAGAAAAACAAGCTGTATAAAATATTTAAAAATACAAGCTCTAATTATACAACCCTAATACGAAGAGATATATAAAAATTCACAACTTAATTGTTAATAGCTGAGGAATTCCCTTCTCTGAAGCCGCAGATCATACATAAAAATGCACTATCACCAGAAACTAATCAGAATGCAAAATTTCAGCTCCGTAGTGTAACAGAAAGTGGGTCTAATTAAGCTTGTAAGATTTGACCCGTAACAAACAAATATACTAACATACGCTGCAAGTGAAATAAAAGTTTGTAAAAAGTTCCTCATGAAATTTGTCTGCACGACCGCCCTCTGGGACGTCACTGAAAATCAGCACTGCAGGAATTCTCTAGTAGGGTAAAGTCAAAGTCAAAATATTTTATTTCATCATAGGAACATCGAGCTCACTTAATGAAAGCCGGAAGCTTACATACACAATCGATAACGAATTCCGCAGTTTTGCCCAATGTTTCAGTAGGCAATTCCTATCTACAAGTCATCGGCTTTGCTAGAATATTACAATATTACTTGGCCTATGTAACCTAGTGTAGGCCGTATAAGGGTGGGGGCAGGTCTAAGGGTTCCGTATTTAAAGTATAAAAGGAGACCCCGCTGTCCGTCTGTCAGCAGGCTGTATCTGAACCGTGATATACAGTCGAAATTTTTACAGATAATGTATTTATGTTTCCGTATTCAAAGACATTCTGTACATTGGGTAATTTTTGAAAAATTTAAAGCAGCTTTACTCCAAAACTAATTGTTAGAGATCCCTAAAAAAAATTGGACCACATCGCAAGCACCTTCTTCCGATCAAAAAAAATGTCAAAATCTATCCACTCAGTAAAAAATTCTGAGGTAACATATTTAAACAAAAAAATTGATACGAATTCAGTACCTCTTCCTATTTTGAAGTCGGTAAAAAATTATTAAATGCATAAATGTGAAAGTTTGTTTGTTTGTCGGTCTTTCACGTCAAAATGGAGCTATGTATTGACATATTTTTTATGTGAAGATGGTCGATGGTACATGTGCTTTTTATTAACATCAGTACTAGGCGCTCGAAGCCGGGGGCCGAATCCTAGTGTAATATAATAATTTCACAGTTTCACAAATAACGTTATTATGTAATGTTTTAATAAGAACCTGATATTTACTTTAAGGATTTTGGACTCCATTCTTCTGAATTCCATTTGAATATGACAATGCAAGACAACTGAAGGAAATTCAACTTACATCAAAATAACTTCAACGAGAAGTATCTGTCATTTTAATGAGGTTGATCTTTACGGAACTTTCTTCAAGTTTTTTTATTAAGGAAATCCCAGTTTCTTATTTAGTTGATATAATTATGGTTTTATTGAATACGTTTTATTTTATTGTCTTCCGCGACTGTGTCCACATGGTACACCTCTTCCTCCATCTTCATCCCCTCTCCGACATCGCTTTCATCATCCCCCTTCAATACCATCCCCTGTCTTCATCGTCCTTCGATTAACATCACATCTAGCGCATGAACACAAAGTGTTGTGCTTAAATCTTCGATAATAAAGTGTTTTCGTCTTCTATTTCAGCTCTGATCGACCATTTAACCGCGAAAGAAGCAGACTATACATATTTTCCTTTCAAATCTATTATGTCTCTGTACCAAGTTTCATCAAAATCGATTTAGTAATTTAGGCGTGGAAAGGTAACAGACAGAGTTGCTTTCGCTTTTGTAACAATTATTTCTGCCCGTGGCTTTACCCGTCTGGTACGTAGATTGATAAAAAAGTATCCCATGTGTTATTCCAGCCTATAGTCTATCTCTTTGTCAAATTTCATCCTAATCGGTTCAGTAGTTTTTGTGTGAAGGAGTTACAAACATCCTTCCTCAATTTTCGCATTTATAATAATAGTTGGATTAGTAATAAACGAATAACAAATAAACGAATCAGAATTATTGGCATACGGCAAGTATTGGGTGTGTGTGTGTGTAATAAGAACAAAACATAACAAAAATTAAAAAAATATCACAAGAACTTCATACTAAACATTGTTTTTGTTACAAATTAATTTGAATTAATGCTACAATATAATAATTCGCTACAGCCGTACCCAAAACAAACTTGAAGGCTAAAGCGTAAACTTTGTTGAAAGAAAACCAGGATTATATTTTTAATTCTGAACGTGCTATTGTTTACAAAATCCTCAACCCCAACTCTTTATTTTAATTGACGAATTTTTTTCTAAGTAGCAAAAAAACGATGGATGGTCCGACTGACAGCGTTTTACAGATCGATTTAATAATTTAAAATAAAAAAATTATCAACACTAATAATAAAACTGCAATAAAGTTATGTACATTCAATTATTTTTGAAAATTTTGATGCAGGGAGGCTTGGTTAACAACCAAAACATTTTTTTATTTATTGTCTATCTGTTCGAGCCTCAAACAAAAACGACAGGACAGATTTAGTTATAAATTGGCGTAATCGAAGTTAAGTCCCGAGAATAGTTATAGGATATGTTTTATCCCAGGAAATGGCTTTGAACCCGCAAGATAACAGGTTTAAATAAGTAAGGTCAGCGGATTAGGATATTTTTCATCCCGGAAAATTGCTTTGATCCCGTGCGATAATAGGTGTAACCATGGGTTAGGCACATTACCTATCGAAATCGAGATTATTTGTAACAGAACAAGTTGGGCGTTTCAAGTAAATGAGTTTTACTCTTATGAAAAATTTTTGATAGTAATTATGTGAAAATTTGTATCGGGGGAGCCCGACTGTCTTCTCTTAGTACAGTATTATAATAGTACCGAAGGCACTACCATATCGTATGGTGAGTATATTATGTTGGGTACAGTCTCCACCAATCCACTTTAGAAAAACGTGGTTTAGTACGCTCTAGGCTTCCTCACAAGAAGGGATCTGTGCTCAGTAATGTACGTATTCACAAGTCTTCTGTATACATATCTCTGGTAAAATAAATAATTTCTTTCTTCTGTACTAAGCTACAATTTTAATAACCATTAAGGATTTGAGTGCGACAGTAAGACTTAAATTTCCACTACCAATGGAGCCACAACGAAAATACTCGAGTTCTTCCATAACGTGAGCGCGGTGATTAATGTCTAGATAGCCAGGCAACAAGCTTAGGGACTTAATGTATACGATATTCTATCGTGTGATTCCCCCGGAACGTGGAACTTGGCTGTGATATACGACGCTACCGTATTACCATAACAAATGTTATGGTATTTTTCATAATAGTATCCATCGTAATTTGGTGATTTGGGCAGGTTTTGAAAGACGGGTCTTTCAAACTAGAGGTTAAAATCTTATGGCGCACAACTCTTTTACTTTCAGAGTAATGTGAGTATCAGAAATAGATAAATAAATAAATAACAAACAAATATCTTTGGACACCTCACACACGATCATTTGACCTGAAACTGAGCATTTTCTTGTGTTATGGTGATCATATACATACGAGTACATTTATATTTTTAAATATATACTTATTTAGATAGTTACATCCATAGACACAGAACAAACATTCTTGTTAATCACAGAAAAGTTTGACCTATGTGGGAATCGAAACCCACGTCCTTCGGAGTAGCAGTCGGTTCATTAATCACTATACCAACCGGCCTGTTTGTGTTACGGTGAAGGACAAAATCATGAGGAAACCTGCATGAGTTCCATGAAGTCTACCAATCCCTACTTGGCCAGCGTGATGGGCTACGGCATGGACCCCTCACATTATGAGCGGAACCATTATAGGTTGCAATGATAAAGTTCTAGCCAATATTAAGCAACAGAGTGTGCTATTGGAACGAGAATGAATTTTGGCAAATCAGTTCTACCGTGTTTCGGTGGCTATGTAAGCAAATAGTTCTGCTTGGTATTCTATACAACAGTTACCAAGCTGTATCATGGACAAGATCAAAATTCTTGATTTGGCTAATAACCCCATCAATCCACATTGTACCGTCGTGGTGAAGTAACCAGTTATAATGAGAGTCCGTTAGGCCATAATTCGATTGAAACTATATTCGATTCGATTCGATTGAGTAATATTTATTCAATCCACATTCATCGCTTTCTCCTGTCAAGTTGTCCCTGTACAAATTCAGTATTCGACTACCAAGTAAGCATATTGGAACAAAGTAATATTACAAGAGGAACAATAAAGTAAAGCAACCAATTTGAATCCGAATCAACAAGTAACAATAAACATAAAAAGTTCCTCCTAACGTTAAATTCCCAACAAATTACAAAACCGAAGTATGATTATTCAACTTTGTGAAACTTCGTACAATTGGAATTTTTGGGTCAATTCAAAGGGTTTATTGGATCGGTCTACAAATTGAGCAGATTCGCGAAACATTTATTCGGAGGCTTTCCTTTGTACCTGCGTGTACCGAAGGGGACAATATGTACCTACTCGATTGCAACATGAATTCCAAATCCAATTTCGACACGTTTCTTCTTTATTGGGCTATACCAGCCTGGTTGTGGCTCAGAATTACCGAACACTGTCAAAAATATTCTTGGTTCCTGTGATGTAAGCTACAAATGTACTTAGTTTTATCCAATATGATAAAAGGCTTTAGACCATTGATGGCTCACTGAGCTGATGTCATATCGATGAGGCCTAAAGTATACAACCAAGCTGCTCCAACAGGATTGGTTAGTGGCTAACGTAAGCGTCGAAAATTCTTTTTTTATGTCGTCTGAAGGCCGATACGGCTTAACGACTGCTATCTAACGATAACAACTGGGACTAACGACTTTACGTGCCTTCCGAACGATACAAAATCTTTACAAAATATTCCATAAAGTTTTCGTGCTGCAGCGGCTGCACACATGAATGTATTTTCAATAAACGTTGTCACTACGTAGAGGACAAAAGATAGTTCAATAAAAGGAAATGGCTCAAAAAATTTGTTGGTGAGCCTGTCTGTAACGTGAGGACTCCTGGGTTCCATTCTCTGCCTAAGTAGATATTTATGTGACACTACGATCCACACGTGGTTTTGCTCTTGTATGTCGATAGAAAGTAGCCTATGTGTTATTTCAAACTATAATCAATCCCTGTGCCAAATTTCATTGAGATCGGTTCTATAGGTTTCACCTGAAGGAGTAACATCCACCCATCCTTCCTTAAAACTTTCGCGTTTATAATATTGGTAGGATTTTTTTTTGACAACTCACACACGGTCAACTGACACCAAACTAAGCGTTAGCTTGTACTATATTGATTAAATAACTGATAAACATACATCTATACTTTTTTAAATACATACTTAAATAGAAATTTCTATTACACACCCAGACACACAGAACAAACATTCCTGCCCATCACAGAAAAATTTGACCTGGGTGGGAATCGAACTCACGACCTCCGGTGTAGTAGTCAGGTTCACTAACTACTAGACCAACCGGTCTGTCAAATGATGTTATGATAATAATATCTAATATTAGATGTTAATATTTACTTCTGAGTCATCGATGCTACTAACGTCGTCCATGCTAGGCACGCAGACTAACGCGCGGGATGAAACGGGTGGGGCAAGGGGACGAGCGCAGAGCGAGCGCTTCGCCGCTCGCCAGTCGCAGTTACACTTAGCTTGAAACTCGACGCCACTTTTTCGCACACTGCAATATATAACCGTGTTCCTGCTTTAGAATAGGTTTAAATAGCAAATAAAAATATAAATAGTTGTGTAACATGTCCTTGTTTGCTTGTTTTGTGTATGTGTCTTTAACCCTGTATTCTTTCAACCACAAATGTTAATATTTTACCATAGCCATTTTTATGCATAGCTTAATGCTTAGTAAATTTCCGTAGCATAGCATAATTATATTTATAACGACAAAATTCTTTTCAAAATGAATAACGGTTGTTTCTTTTGGCAATCGGACTGATCTTTACCAACACACCACTGGCGCTGGCCACTGCCTACTCGCTCTAGTACCGAGGTGTCATCGTTGGGAAAAGCTTGTCGCGCAAGGTTTTACTACATCTCCAAGTCCTGGTTATCTTAGTAACACGCTGCGGAGTGAATCACAGAGTTCGTTTACCCACGACCCTATATTTCAATTATGTATGTGCCGAGCGGTGCTGGTTGTTGTAATATTACATTTATTTTTTGTCAATATAAAATTAATGGCAATTACTAGTTCTTTTTTTCACTAATCAGCTCTTCCCGCTAAGGATTGTATTCCTAGGAATGGCAGGACAGTGTATGACCACCTAATCGTTTATTTGTAACCCCCAATGACACCACAAAATACAGTTCTATGTACCTATCAGACCAAAGCAATTTTAACCTATTTCGGTTTGCAAAAGTATTTCACGCCGGAAAAATTATAGCACAATTCCTTTCTACCTTCAAACGGGTTTGCGCTTTGCACTGCGTTATTGTTATTTCCTAAAAGCTTCGAATCCAGACTCGTTTCACTGTAAAATCTCACTGAAATGGGTTAGTTGCCGTCCAAATAAACTAGGACAAGTATAAATTGATTCCAAATGTTTCTGCTTTGTTTCCAATTAATTTTCATCGGATTTCGGAACAGTAAAAGCCCAGCGGCTTTGAAACGTTGATCAACTAAAAGGCCATGATGTTAAAATCTGCACGCTCCACAAATTTTGAAGTGATGTGTGTATCATAAAGCCGTTAGCAACTGTTTTGATAAAAAATACCAACGCGAGGAAACCCCCTGAGAATTCCCCGTAAAGTTCTTCAAAGTGTGCATTCTACAAAAGGGCACTTGGCTAGCGTGGTGGCCATATTCCATATGGCTTGTACTCGTACTTGGTGAGAGGAAACCCTAGTCCAGTAGTGGGACAATTATGGACTGTAATGATGATGATGAGATAAAATTTGCTAAATATGAATCGCACACCGATTGTACCAGATCAGATCAACAAAACCATGAATATTATGTTACTAAAACTGTACTCAATTAAATAGAATAACAAATATTATTTGGCGTCTGAAATAATTGTTTTCAAACATGGGTCACAGTCAATTTACCAAATGTAAACAAAACAAAACGTATTTTGTTATATTCCTTTTTTAAACACACCTGAAAACAATGCAGGGTATTTTTATGTGTTAAAGGCAATATAAAATCCAATAAAAATTCTCGATACATGTGTAGTCACTACTCTATCTATTCATCCGCATATGTTCATCGTGATGGAGTATGTTCTGGACCTCCTTAATGAGGAAAAACTAAGTAAGAATAAAATCATTTATTTCATGCAGGTATCTTATATACTTACTTATCTTATAATATTATCTTATATACTTATGAAGGTAATTTTTAGGAATCTACCACTTCAGAAGTTACGTTCCCTAAACCTCTGAACATAGGTGTCGCTAGTGAGCAAGAACTATCAAAAATTTACATTTTTCCGCGACAGTTTGCTGCTGTAGCGAGCTATTGTTATTTCCCGGGCCAAAGCGTAGCCGCTTTGAGGTTATTGCGAATTGCAGGAAAATTATGTTGGAATCCTGCGGAGTTTCCGCAACGCTGAAGTGCAATTTTTATATTGCAAAAAATGTTTCTTTAGAACTATCTAACATAATAACCATATTTTAGTTGCTTGTTCCTTCATTATTAGTTTTATACTCGTAATAATTAATGTAATCTGTGAGTTAGTTCTAACAAAACAAATTGTTAGTATTAAAGAATTACAGGCAGTGAAAGCCTAGTGGTTTGAATGTCTCTCGAACGGGAGATCCTGGTTTCAAACCCTGTGGCGTGCATCTTCAATTTTCAAAGTTATTTTCAGAAGTTGACTATCAAAGACGAAAATGAACACATCGTGAGGAAGTCTGCGCTCCTCAGAGTTCCCCATAAAGGTCTCAGAGGTGAGTGAAGTCCACCAATCCGCACTTGGCCAGCGTGGTGTACTATGGCCTGGACACCACACACTTTAAGTGGAGACCAATAGTAGGACAGTTAGGGGTTGAGGTGTATTAGGAATCGGTACGCGGTTTATACCACTTGGCCAGCGTAGTGGAGTTTGGCCTTAACTTTCTC
>DWJZ01010332.1:0-10178 GCA_018249125.1 Asbolis capucinus
TGATAAATGTACTAAACAGGTTATAAACACTACAGAACGTTTATATAGTGCTGATGATACTGATGATGATGAGTGGGAAAAAAAATCGATTTGGATGAAAAAAAATCAATTTTTTCAACGATTTTTTCGCATAATTCACGCTTCAACATTTTATTACATGTACATAAAACGATAATTTCATAAAAAATCATTCCTTTACTTTAAAAAAAACCCGCAATGTAACACAAATTAAAGTTAGCTGCACGCGAGCTCATAGGTAAAAAAATTGATTTTTTTTTCAAACAAATCGATTTTTTTTTCACTCATCATCATCAGTACCATCAGTACTATCACCTGTCTTTGTTTTCGGGAGCAGTCTACTTACACCTTGTATATTGTGTATTTTTAAAAGAAACTTACACATGACCTCGAAATTTATGGAAACATACAGTGAAATATGGTGAAATTTTTACTTTGGTCCGAGTGTAACATTTTCTCATAAATACACAACTAAAACGTAAAGCAAAACCTATGTACCCCTTTTTACGAATAATAGATCAACGGAGGACTATGAAATTTGAAACAATTTAAGTTTCCACGGTGAAGGAGTGCAGAAAAGTATTAAGCTAAGCTAAGTACAGTAAAGTATTAGGTTATAAAAAAAAATGTTATTAAAATTTTATTGTATTTTTTACATTGAATAAGTTAGCGCTTGACTGCGATACAACTTGATGGTAAGTAGCGATGAAATCTTCGACCGTGAAGCACATGAACTGCGTAAAAGCTTAGCCATTCTTAATTTGAACACATATTTCATTCTATAAATTACGTTTCCTAAATTTAAGGGGTAGGCCACCTACAAAGCCTTCTGCAACGATGGCGGTGGGTTCGGGTGCCGGGTTAAGCACACTTTTAGCAGTTGGTTCTACTGTATACTTCTGTAGGATCGCCACGATGCCTGCCATTGACTGCATTTGACCCAACCTGGCACCTGGAAATGAAAAGGAACTTTATTTTTTTTCCATCTAATTTTTTTTTTGTCTCGTATCGCATGGCTCCAGACCATTAAATATCTCCACATAAAAACACGTCAGTCCGTTGCTCCGTTTCAACGCGAAAGACGGACAAACACAGACAATTTGATTCGATTTATAATATTAGTATGGATTATCGACTACAAAACAAGTAGATAACATATTACCCGTCACACAGCACAATATACATAGTCCACGAATATTCGAGTTTAAAGTCATATCTTACGAGTAGATATACTTCGTCATATATAGTATCTGTTTTTGTGATAACACAATTAAAATTTAACTATTATTAAAATAAAACTTGTATAAAATTATATTAAACCTGATAATCATTCAAAGTTTTATTGAGTATATTCTTCCACGATCGCGTTCATTAGACCTCTACTTGGCAGCGCTTGGCATAGTTTTGTTGAGGCAAACAACAATATACAAGTTGATGCATGCTACAAACAATTACCAGATAACAATAAATTAAAAATACTTCTTGACGCTATATATTGTTAAAAAAAGGGAAGAACTATTTAGCGAATGGAAAAAAGATACAAACAATAAAATACTTACATTAAAATATAATAGACATAGGAATAAAACGCTGAAAATAATCGAAGTATCACGAAATAAATATTATAATTATGGAATAAACAAAAGTAAAAATAATACAAAAAGCTGTGGAACAAATTTAATTCTTTAACAGGCAGAGTCTGTAAATCAATGGATACAAGTATACTGTAAAGCATTTAATGAAAATGAAATAACCGTCAAATTTTTAGTGAATAATTACGCAAAGGAATTTAATAAGAACGTCAAAAAGATAATTTCAAATTGTAAAAATAATTTCATCATAGAATCGACGTAGATATACATATATCCCCAGAAATAGATCCAAGATGTTTAAACCAGTTAATACTGAATTTTAGTGTCTCAAAAATAATTGTAAAATTAAACACAAATAAGTGCTTTATTTGCCGGTGCCGATAGTATTCACTATATAGACTAGCGCTATATGACTATAAGACTTAAAGTACTATGTGGGAAAATCAGTTCCACAATAGGCATGTATCCCTCAAATTTAAAAACAGGTATAGTAAGGCTAATATACAAGAACGTAGTAATTACGCGTAGTAGTTACGAAAATTATAGACCTATCATGATACTGTCAGTGGTTGATAATATAGAGAAATATATCTACAATCAGATACAGAATTATTACAATACCTACGATGTTTAATGTGATTCACAATATGGGTTTGAAAGAAATAAATCCACAACAACATTATGAGTAAATTTACCGGCGAAAAAAATAACACTCAATTTTTTTTAAATTAACAAACTCAAAATCATATTATCAAGAGAAGGCAACAATTTAGAACTATTTAAATACTGTAAAATTCTACCTGTTCATGATAAATGTAAAATGTTATTATTAATATAACAATATTATATTAAAGTATACATATACAAAATAAAATAAATCGCAGTATGGTTACAAGAGAATGGCTCCGCAGAAATATGTAGTACCCACGCTTTTAAATAAAATATGTCCTACATTACAATCGGCAACTTATCACAAAAATAATTATTATATTATTAAACATAGATATACATATATGTTTATGACAGACTGCAAGATTCGTAATCATAACAGTACAAATATCAAATCGAATAATGGTATAATAATTAGTTCAATATAGCTACATAAAAACATAATACACGCATATAAAATATTCCATAATATCACACAACGGCAACAACCTGTATAATGTTGTCTCTCGTGCTTAAGCCGGTTTTTGATTGTTCGGTGAGTGGCAATTCTCCTATAGTTTCATAAGACATTATGTCTAATATTTAGTATATACTATGTCGTTTTTACTTGTAGGAAGGTACCGGAACACAGGTTATGCAAAGCTTCGCAATGTAAAATTATATATTTTAACTTGTTATAAATAAAAGTTAAAAAAATAATAATTAAAATTCGTATTCGTATTATAAGTTGATGCCCGCTTTTTCGTGCGCGTCGCATTGCTGATAAAAATAAACTACATATGTGTACCAGACTATAATCTGTGTGCCAAATTTCATAATATTTATCAACATATCATGCGGGTGAAACCGTGTGGGACAATAGTTATAAATAATTTAACCCAATTAATATGTAAAAATTAAAATATAAAAAAATATTTGTTCATCGGTATTTCCGTGTTTTTTTTTATTATACCTAAGTTAATTAAGTTTGAAATTGCCCTCGCGTCGCTGCGGAAGAACATTAGATTAAGAGTATGTAATATTTTTTTCTCGTCATATAAGCTACAAAAAATTGTGTCTAACTTAGTCCAATGTATTCAGTATTGCTATACTAATTTAAATCTATTATCCCACGAGAACAAAGCAGTTTTTTGGGATAAAAACTATCTTATAACCTTTGTCCTTACATAAGCTACAAACAATGCAAATTTCATCTACATTGGTTTTGGAGTTGCCATATTAATGTTTACCTGTTATCCTGCGGGAACAAAACCATTTCCTGGTATAAAACTTTATACAACGTTTCAGCTATAACAAAGCCTTCCGACATCAAAATTTTCAGTTGATCCCGTTACAGTCTTATTATTAGAATAGATTAAAATAAAGTATTTGAATTTGAGTTAGTGCAAATATTGAAATCTCACGAAATATTTTCCTAACATAGCTGATGAATTCCGGATCAAAGGTGCACCAAGTTTAGTAAACTTTGTCATGAATAATAGATGTAGAAAGCTGAACGGCTTAAAGAGTTCGTAACCGAGCGAACCTCTAATTTTATAGTGTATCAGAAGTTGATTATCACTTGCTACGGTGACGGAAAACATCGTTGCCAGTGTGAAATAGGACCCAAGCCATTATTGTTGATCATCACTACATCATCGAACACGTGTTCGACGCAAGTCAGGCTATGAACGGTTAATTTACCTTATTGAACTAAATTAAAACTTACCAACACACGATCTAGGACCTTCTCCAAAAGGCATATACACAAATTTCTTGATATCTTTCATATCATTAAACCGTTCTGGATCGTACTTTTTAGGATTTGCGAAATATTTTTCATCATTGTGAATAGCTTGAACTGGTATCACAACTTTCACACCTTCGTTTATTTTTAAATCAAGCTCTGGGAATGTATATTCTGGAGACGTACACTTCCTTAACAGAAATGCTACCGAGGGGTACATTCGCATTGCTTCGTAAAATGCCTTTTCTAAATAGTGCATTTCATTTATAGCATCATAAGTTATTTTATTATCGTATTTTTTCAGTACTCTATCAATTTCTTCCTGTACTTTCTTTTGACAGTCTAGGTTGAAAGCAAGCTGGTGCAGTGTGTAACTTGAAGTTGTAGATGACGTCTCAAATCCGGCGCCAAAAAATACAAATACTTGTGCAATCATAATCATATCATCTAATTCTAGAGACACTTGTTTCGGTGTACCATCCGCATTTTTCTCCTCTATGGACTCACCCACTATCTTTCCTTTTTCTTTAAGTTCCAATAACATATCAATGAAGTCATTTCTACCCGATGGCTTGTAATTTCTCTCACGGAACATAGCTTTAACGATGATCCTCATTGATTGTTCCAATTCAGGACTTAGAAAATGTAAACTTTTACAAATATCAGGGAAAATAAACTTTAAAGCGCCAATAGCAGCGTCCCGTGGGGTTCTATGAAATATACGTTTACCTAACTTTCTAAAGTCGGAATTTTCATCGTTTAATGCCTCCGTTTTGATACCAAAGCCGCATGCACCAATAAAGTCGGTAGTGTATCTTGCCATTAGCTCTCTAACATCATACGAGTCCAAATGCACAATATCATCGACGATCACCTGTAGTCGTTCAGCTCTTTCGGTAATTAATGGAAACATTGCCTTTAGTTTGCCGGAACTAAAAGCTGGACTAAATCTCTGTCGCATCAATCGCCACAAGTCACCATCGGCAAAAAAAAGATTCTTAAGTAAGGGTTCAATCACAGTCTTATGAGTATTGAGGCCTCTTGCATAGAAATGTTGAAAGTCAGTTAAGAGCACTCGTTTAGCTAATTCTGGATCACGAATTACAAGTTCAGGGTTCCGTCCCCTGTAGAAACCGACGACTCTCTCTTCTGGGTACTTATTATAAGCTGCAGTCGCCAGCATAGCAATACTGGCCTGCTGGCAGAACTGCTTTAGGTTATTTCCCACAAATGGGTACGGAGGATCATGTTTGATGCCTCTTTTCTTCCAGTAGTTGAAAGTGCCTGTTCCATAAATATAAAGAGCTATTAACACGAGTACTATAACAAAGAACATTTTTCACCGATCATTTGCGGTCTATCGTATTATATGCTGCATACAATGCTATCGACTGCGCGATTCGAACCGACTGCTAAGTTT
Source organism: Asbolis capucinus (assembly GCA_018249125.1). Taxonomy (NCBI): domain Eukaryota; kingdom Metazoa; phylum Arthropoda; class Insecta; order Lepidoptera; family Hesperiidae; genus Asbolis; species Asbolis capucinus. The sequence goes on from DWJZ01010332.1 coordinate 5,426, forward strand.
ATATAACTGGATGTGATAAGAAGCCAAGCGCAAACAAAAAACAAATGGTTCTGTTTTTACGGAATCTTATACTTTACTGTGTAAACACTTACGGTTATTCTAATCAATAAAAATTGTAAATGTTTTTCATTAATATTAGAAAATAATATAAAACACACTTAATTTAAAATCTAACCTAGTAAGAATATAGAAATATGTATATGTATTTATTAAATAGTTATACAATTAAATCTACACAGGTATAAAGATACATACTTTATGAAATAAAATATACATTAGACATGAATGCAATGAGCAATAACATCTGGACACAGAGATATTAAAGGGAAGAGAATATTCTTTAACCTTATTTTGAAGGATAGAAGTTTGGAAGGAACTTAAAAAGTCCAGTGGATAAAGGGAGAGAGTTCCATAGATAACAACATACACCGAGAAGAATTTACTGTAGAAGCGAGTAAGAAATTTTAGAGGAGCGAAGGTAATTCGTGCGTATCACACCGTAATCGAAATAGCTCCTTCAGGTATATAGGTGACATCGGATTTAAAAGTACGCAGGAGGGAGTAGAGAGTATATGAGCATTCCGGCGAAGGCGGCTTGGGAGCCACTTGAGCATAGACCGGTATTCTGAGGTAAAGTCATATTTAGAAGTCCAAATATAAACCTTTTGCAAATGAATTTAAGTCGCTTTAGTTTAAACAATTGCTCCTCTGTTAAGACACGATAGCAGATATCAGCGTAGTCAAGGATGGACAACAGACTAAACGAGTTAAATCTTTGTGGAAGTAGGAAGGAAATACTGAAGACGGCGAAGTAACCTTGAGGTACTCCGGCACGAGGTAAAGTGTGGTATGAGTACGGTGAAGTAAACCGAATACGTTATCGACACCGGTACAAGTAGGTGCGAGACCTCTAATGCGGTTGGAGATACGTTAATAGTATGTAAAATAGCATAGCAAGAAAGATATCATAATGGGCTCTCTTAAAGGCAGTACTGAAGTCCAGCAATGCTAGCACAGTGACTTGTTGCTGGTCCATTCCCATCCGGATATCGTCATTGTTCTTGAGCAGTGCGGTAGCCATACTATAACCATTTTCTTCTTAAAAGCTTGCAACTGGACCCATGGTCTAGGGGTTAGTAAACCTGACTGCTCGGTCGTGCCTTCGATTCCAAGCTTGGTTTCTAGTACAAAAATATTTGTTTTGCGTGTCTAGGGGTCAAAAATATCCGCATCTGATATAGTAACAAAAAATATATGTAAATACTTGAAAAGCAAAGAGTAGTAAATTAAAGTCGTTCATTGGTTTAAGTTTCCGTCGTGTTTAAAAATATATATTTACAAAATAGGGAAACCTAAAAAATATAAGACCAAGGCAAATTACGAGTTCAGTTTACATACACTATTGACACAAAATTTAAAAAGGAAGTGTACATTGAATATATTAAATATCTTCACTAAGTATGTACTTTATATGGTTTTAAACATTTTCACCGGTACCCTAAACGAGTAATTTTTTCGCCTAGTCTACATATACATATGTATATCTGATATTTGTTTCCCTAACATTATCGTCTAGCACATACGACTAAATATAAACACGACACAATACAAAACTTCTATCGATAACTTATATCACATCCTAGCGTCTTGCGATAGTAAGTGGTCAACACCGCTAGTGGCAAACACTGCACGTAAAGCCGGCATCGTAGTTAACGATAAAACTTGTCGGAGGCCTTTGGGTGGCTTGAAATTTTTCTACATTGAACGGCCGCCAAACTAATTCCTATTCGCATTTGGGCAGCGTGGTGGAGTATGCTCCAGGCCTTTTTATTTGTTGAACCCCCCAAAATTATTTTTGTTTCTTACATTCATATGTATATACCTCATACTTTACGTATGCCTCTATATTATTATTAGTATATTTACACGGTTGACAGTCCGTCTTTGGTATCTAACATAATTTATTTTATTTTACAAAAGTAATAAAAAAATAAGGTTAAAAAATAACACATTTTTATAAGCTAGTATCACTTAATATAGGCTTAGAATAGTACTAAGAAATTAAACATTGCCTTTTTGTTAAGTGCTGTAATACCTGACTGCTTCACCGGAGGTCATAGCTTCGATTCCCAAGAAAGAAATTTTTTGCTGTGATATATTACAATTATTGTTCTATCTTGGTGTAAAAAATATCTTCAATCGTTTTTTTTAATATATATATTAAAAGTGTGTTTATCTGTTGTCTGATCACCATTGTACAAGCTAACGCTTAGTTTGGTGTCAGGTGGCCGTGTGTTCGTTGTCCAACTATTTATTTTTCATTACTTTGGTTTCAACAGTTTAAAGGCGATAAAGGTGATGCAGGTCTAGATGGAATGCCAGGTTTAAAGGGCAGTCCGGGACCGCCAGGTCCTCCTGGGCCTCCAGGTCCGACTGCATCCAGGCCAGAGTCGGTGCAGTACATCCCTGGCCCGCCAGGACCACCAGGACCCCCCGGTACTCCAGGGATATCCATAGTGGGACCTAAAGGCGAACCCGGCATAAGCTACTACGAAGAACATCCAGTCCACGGAAACACCAAGTTCTTTGGAAGACCAGGTAATTATTAAATTATATCAACGTGAAATGTTTTTTTTAAATGGAGCACAATTGTTCTACATATAATGCAAACAGGTATTAAGGATTATAATTGACCCATTACAAACATGCGAACTGAGTCATAAATGATTTTTCTTAGATCTCTCGTTCACACTCATAGGACATATGAACAACAAAGAAGGGATTTGTCGATAGTCGATAGCATGTAATCAAGGAAAGGTTAAGGGAATAATGCAAAATTTTGTTTAGGATGCGCATTCCTTTATCGATAACGAGTTGTGCGGCATTGTCACATTCCTATAAGCTAATGTTTTGTGACTCATTTTGTGATGGTAATGGCTAAACTACAACAATTATTATCTGTAACGGACGCGGTCAGTATGATACGTCGTACGATTACGATAAGGAATCGTACGATATCGTCGTACGATTTGAAAAACGTGGTTATTTTACTCTAGCTTTTGCCTGCGTGGTCGTGGTGGTGGGTGGTGGTCAAAATGCTGTCCTATGCCATATGTGAATTTCTTGCAAATGCATGATACGGTTAATTTAATACAGTTTCATATGCCCCGCACATGGGCCCCGCCACCCGAGTGCACGAGCGCCCACTGGGTCATAATTTTATTATCTTTATGTTTCTTATTAGTATGGGTTATAAACGGAGACTCCAATTTTACTTATACGAGTAGATTAATACATTCGATCTAGAAAACTCCGATAGTGCGAATCAGGTTTTATGAATCACCACTATGCGATATACTTAGTATTTTTTTAATAGAACCGTTAAAATTTGTAAATATTTTTACACGCTGCTGGATATAGTTCCTAAAAGTCCTCTCGATGAAGTTAAGGCTTTGACGGAGTTGAAAAATAAGGAGAGGAATGGTAAGTATCATTTTAAGTGACGAGAAAGATGTACCATTGATCCTATAATGATTCTGGCAAAGTATAAGCCGAATCAACCTTATAATAGATATAGTATGAGATATACTAACGATATATGATATTTGTAAAAAGGGATACAACGTATTTAATTCCCGTATTAGTAGACATAAAAGATTAAAAACAGTACATAAATGTATGTATATTTTTATGGTTCCGGGATTAAAACTATGCGAAAAGTTACAATCAATTATATCATTTTTAATGATAATTTATTATCTAATCTACAAAATAACATGTGACCTTTATCATGAAATTAATATTAATTTACTATGGACTTTAAAACATACAATTATCTAAGAATTGAGGTGACTATCTTTATCGTTCGATAAAAACGAGGCCAAAGTTTATTTTATTATTAATTAGCATGTTTTGACAAAACTTGTAAATTGGATGACGTTATGATAGCAGGAGTTGGTAAGCCGCGGCCCGGTGGGCTCATGCAGCCCGTATAGTATTGCGATGCGGCCCGCACAGATCTCATTTACACGAGTTATCTTGGTGTTTCGCGTGATTTTCTCAATGGCATATGAAATGTAGCCTGCACCAATATCCTTATAATATATTTCCTTATGGAGTGAGGTTCAATGTCCCTAAAACCCAGACGTGTCTCTTCACCGCCAAGAGTCCGAGCGACGCGGTTTTCTTCGTCTTTTATGCGTACCGCAAGGGAATGCAATAAATTGTCTGCGTCGGTATTCCCGCCTAATTACGATGTGGGAGTCTTCGAGAGGAGAGTGAACAGACATTTTCTAAGTTAGTGTCTTCAACATCTTAGACATCTTCACCACTTACTACTTACTTACTGGGATCAATGTCAAGCATTTACTTATTCTATGTTAAAAAAAACCATTTGTGGCCCTCATCTAAGAAAAGGTTGCCGACCCGTGCTTATGGTATGTAGTAAGCGTCGCAGTTCACCAGCTTGTTTCGTTTGTACTCGTAAGTGACCGAAAACGGTAAGCTGTGGACGCGGTCAGTAAGAGAATAGCACAAATATCATGAAATAAAATACTGCTTTAGAAGGCTCATATTACCGTCGGCTCCGGTTGTAATTAGATAGCGGTCGGTTTAATGACAAGCAAGTTGCCTAGCAACTCGTGACATGCAGGAGAATGAAATTTACGCCCAGAAAAAGAGAAAGGACTACCCTCCGGAGATTCGCGGGAGGGAGGTGGTGAATGCTCATGCATACCAGCACAGCCGGCTGTGT
>DWJZ01010333.1:0-10178 GCA_018249125.1 Asbolis capucinus
TCGAGCGGAAAACGGAAAAACAAACAAACATAAGAGGGCTCTTTCATAAAAATATGTATATGCAGAAGGATGGATAGTAAATAGAAACACTCACTTGAGAGACCTCTTCTCACAAAAGGCATAAGTTTCAGGAGCCAAATGGACGTTACTAATACGAGCATTAGGTCCTTTGAGGTCCTGCGACATTAACTCCCTGACGTAAGTATCAGCGGTCATGTCATTCGCACATTTTACTCTGTCACGTTGGAGCGAAATAATACTTGACGAGGGAGCCCAGTTTCGTCCCAGTACACATTAATAAAACTGTACTTGTGAAATGTAACTTTACTAGAATAATAGAATAGAATTACAGTGTGTTATGTATGTGGAAATTGTTTTGTTACTTAGTGCGAGTATGCAAGGAAATAAATTGATAGTTTAATATATACAAATTTAAACACATCAATACAAATTTGCTTCAAATTTGACTTGCAAATTACGTACAGTTAAAGAGACTAATATGAATTTGCACAAACTTGGTGCACTTCCTCGGTGTAATATCATAATAGTAGCTTACTGACTCCGGACCCCAAAAGTACTAATAGGACCCAGTGATTTTAAATTATTTATAATTTTTACTTCAACTTATTGTCGATATTTTAAATAAAAATAGAATTTCGTTTTTAATAACTACACTTGCGTGGGAAGACCATGTGAAAAATGGCCGCATTTGTTGACAGACGACGAAATAAATCGTCATACAGCCAACATTCAAACTAAATAACAGGAATATTCACGAAGTAATTATCCACAGATAACTTTAAGTCCTTCAATTATGAAGAATTATGGTCAAGTGAAAAGCGTCTGCATTGTATGAATTGTCTTGGTCTGTGGGAAGTTCCTGTGTACAATTTGATTTGGTCAGACCATCTATGTAGTTGGTGTACCTCTGTATTTTTTCCCACCAATAAGTATCAATGCAAGACATTAAATATACGTTTACTATGTTTCCTATACTAATATTATAAAGAAGAAAGACTTGATTCTTTCTTCACTTGAGGAGAATAGGCTCCGAAACCAATGGGCAGATTAAAAAAAATCTTTTATCATTAGAATTCTACATTATCCCTGATGAACATAGGCTATAAAATATTATCAAAACGTTTGGAGTATGTATAAAAACCTCGATAGGGTAACCCAACGAGTGAAAAATTACCAAATAAAATCCTTATATCGCTTACACTGCGAAAATTATAGATAAATAAAGCAAAGATATATTTAATAGAAGACATCAACATCTATAAATAAATCCGTGATGCATTTATATAACTGTTATAGTTATGTCACAATAACTACTTTTTTCTGGTAACTGATTCTTCTGAAACGAAGTGAAGGCAGTTTCTGGTAAATAATATTTTTATTTTGAACCTATTCTTCACATAATTTATTTAATATCTTGCGGTCTACGCACAAGTAATCTATTCAATTTGGAGATGTAGGATGCTGCGTAAGCACTTAACATCATCTGGCTGTACACATTGATACTCTCATCTAAATTCAGTTGGTTCGTGACTCGAAAACCAACAGATTCTCCGTCCTGGTTAATTTGTACCGAAATGTCTGAAGTAACTTACAGATCTCTCAATTTTCGTTGAAACATAAGATATTGCTTCATAATATTTTGATAAAATAAAATATTCTGGTAGTCCACTAATGGTCTACTGCAGACTTGTTCTTCTTCTACTGAAAATTGATCATTATTTGAGCATACTCCGCCATGTGGATATGGTTCGTAACGCGGATTGGTGAAAGAAAATCTGATCCAGGATCGGTATTTTGTAAGCCTAAAATAAACCTCTGATGTAGATTAACATTTGCCCTGTGAGGACAACAACAGAAACCATCAATTTACGTGCCCTCCGAAGTGCTCCTCCATAAATCATTTTGAATCGACACAAGCCGCTTGGCTATGCGCACTTCAAAGATCTAATGTGAATATTAACAATTTCGGTGTCCTATATGGTCTCTGACACTAAGTTAAACGAGTTAACTGTATTAATAGACCGATACTGAATATATTATATCAAATCGCAAGTGGTGTGCTGCCTCGCAGGCCGCTTAGGTCGAGTGGTCGCATTCCGGTCATTGCCCGGCACATCGCGTCGGTGGGTCGCGCGCTTGGTTATCACTTAAATGATTTTCATAAATAAGCGTTCATACTATTACAACTTGACGGTACCCCGTCCCCAGCGACGATGACATTGACAATACAAATAGGTCATTACAATATACATAAGTATATCCCATGGCCTGACATGAAATATCTTCTAACGACGTAAATAGTATGTATCTGCCTCAGAAGCAAACAGAGGACCTCTGCGATAGATACATTATATATTTTTAGCTTCACTAATCGCTTTGAACAACTAATCCAAAACTTGAAGTCCGAGTATTTCAAATATCAAGCCAAGTACGATGTTTGTTCTAAAGGTACAGTTATATCCAAATATTCAGCAACACGTATCCGAACGGGTGTGGTATCGCTCGAAGAGGTTCCCCGGGACATTTGTATTCCATCAATTTGCACACATCTCGTATGCACCGAGGCGTTGGCAATCGTTTGCGCTAGATGTGCCTGGCATAACTCATTGGATCTCTTTTTACGAATCATGTTAGTTTACCCGAAAACAGTGCACGAGCAACAAGCAGCGTGAATAGAACTGTTGTTGCTGTATTTTAAACTAAAAGGTATGGACTGATGATGAAAACTGAAATTATGAAGGTGACGAGGGTACACGAATAAGCGTTTTTCAGATTTAGCACTATATATATATATATATATATGTTAGAATTGTTGTTACTTTTGAATTTATTTTATTGTGGGTAGTATAAAAACAATACATATGTAATGTTCGATATTTGTTTATTATTTCCACAAACATTTATTCCGAAAGTCAAGTTACGCCATCGCTTCCACAAATCAAAAAAGTTAAGTAACAGCTGGCGAGGCCGGTAGTATAAAGGGGGGAAGTTAGTGGCAAAAATTTCATGAGCACCTCCGTGCTTCGTAGGGTATGTAAAGTCGATCCTGGTTGTCACCGTTACATTTCAAGTTTAAAGCCACGTCGGAAACTTTTGGTCAGCATATAAACTTCCGGCACTTGGACTGGCCTAGGAGCCAATCCACATTGAAGCAGTAGGCCACCTCTGAGGACATGTATTTAATTACGGACTATGAATGAGTTGAAGTCATCTGATTCCATTAATTTGAAAGTGAAGGAAAATTATTTTAAAATATAGAACAAAATACCCGTATAAACCGAGGCCATTATAAACCGGCTCACGCGTGCTCCCGATCTAATTTTATGTTACCAAAAAGTTCTGGTGCCGTTTCGACTGGCGAATTAGTTTGTCCTTATACTTTGCAACAGCTGTGTGTGGCTATAAGGATATATGGGGATATAAAAATACCCGTTTAATTTTTGAGGTGAAAACGCTTTTACCTGATGGTTTCAATATCATGATATATATTATGATAAATATGACTGCATGGCTTTATCTAGTGATAGCCTACTAATGAGCATAGGTCTCTTTGAGGAGGCCTAGAGTGTACTTCACCACGCTGCTCCAACCCGCGACCCGAAGGCGTCAGAGATGGTTTATTGTTTGCTGTATGTCGATAACGATGATAACAACCGGGACTGATGGCTTTACGTGACCTACAAAATACGAAACTGTTAATGAGATTTTTGGTACTAGCGGCCACCCAGCTTTCGTCTGACCGCGCCCGCAACACTCAACTTTTTCGATTCGATCGAAACCACTGGGCTATGAAGGCTACATAAAAATACTCTTGCCAAATTTCTAAATATACTAATTCTCCACTTGCCCGTGGACGGACGCACAAACATGGCTAAACTACATCATCTGAATTTTCTACGCAAAAATTTTTTTTCGTTCATGCATCTACCGCAACTTGCTACAACTAATTTGATAGAGGGAAGCTTTGTTAATTTTTCACGACAGCATTGCGGCCCTCTCGGGTAAAAGGAGGCGCTAGTTGAGCTATTAATTAACTCCGACCGTCCCCCAGAGGGCACTATGCGCTGATTATTATTCATTCTATTTTGTACGCAGTGTTGGATATCATTAGTATCTGACCTAATTATTTTTTTATTCATCGTTTATTTCTTAAGTCTTTTAGGGTTAACTGCCAACAAAATAATAGTACATATAGTAGTGATAGCCTGACAGTTTGAACATTGGTTTCTCAAATGGAAGGACTGGGTTCAAATCCTGCGTTTTTCTCTAATTTTTTTTAAATTATATGCTTATTAAAATTTATTGATCAATTGCTTCGGTGACGGAAAACAATAAAAAATAATAATTAATTGATAGTACAAGTGCTGACCCCAGCATCATCTGCTGACTATCTCTCTGTTGCACGATACAGACACCTTTTCGAAACGGTGATACATTCGAAATTGAGGTTCAGAAGTCTATTGAAAATACGTATACGAAATGAATGATATACACTTGTTATGCTATGTTACGGGTACTCACGATATATGTTTTCTGCGCCGATATTTCCAGTTGCATGGATTATGGTCACGGCTGAACTACGGTGGGGATGAGAAACAGTTTCTCATAGCATGTACACAGTCCACGATGAATCGAGTTTAAAATCGATTGCTGAGGCTGTTGCATCGATTATTATGGAATAAAATATTTATCTTTCTTTCTTCTTTCTTTGACTTTGATATAAAAGAGGATATGAAACGCTTTCAATTACAGAGTAATTATTCTAAAACTATTTGTCCAAGGGACTATCTCTCTGTTTATTTAATAGTGGCCCGTCTTATTAATCTTAATTGAACGCCAGTAGGGACTGGAGCAGAGTTGAGCTGGGTTCTAATCCGGTCATCGGAATTCCGATCACGCTTGCATTTAGACCAAACGGAAAATGTCAACACAATTCTTGATCGTTATCAACAAATTTGTTACCAACTGATTTATATCAGCAAGGTTATTTTACATAAAAATATGTCTATTTTATTTTGTTTGTTGCGTTCTATGGACAACATTTTACGGACGACGATTTTACGGACAGTTTATGTGACATACACCGCGTATTTTAAAGGAGAGTTGGAACTTGAATTTTTTTTTTAAATGATTTCTTTTGCCTGTTTACATAGATAAAATTGTATATATTTTTCTTAATATTGGTTCTTGGAAACAGTTGAGAGGTAGGGAGCGATGAATTTAATTATCATTAATTATTAACGTATGTTGGAGGCCTTTAGGCCTAATAAAAGTCCACACTTTAGTTATCCACTATTCCCTCTATCAATCTGTATTGGAGGACTGTGGTGGAGTATATTCTTATTTACGGATATCGAACCTGTTTATATTTACGTGCCATTTTTGATTAATACTCGTTTAATGAGACTATAGACGTTGTCAAATTATACTTTACTATCTTCCGCCCGCGAATTCGTCCGCGTGGAATAGTTACTTTGGGCTAATTTGCGACTTCGTTTCTGTTTTACATGATTTTGCGTAACTTAACCGTTTACGCAGCGCACGCAGCGGAAGCTCTCAATAGGAAAAAATCCCCCGATTTTGAAACATTCTTCATGGTATCTAACCCATAGCCTTCCTCGATAAATGAGTTATCATCTAACACTGAAAGAATTTTTAGTGTTAGAAAGACCATTAGTTCCTCAGATTAGCGCGTTCAAGCAAACAAACTCTTGAGCTTTATAATATACATAATATTAAAAATATTATAGATTCATTTTAAAGTAAAGTCTGTCTCTCTCATATTTTACTGTTTCATGTAATAAGCAGGCAAACGAACAGACGGGTCATCTTTTGGTTAGTAAACACCGCCGCCCAATGACATTACCAGCACCAGACTACGGTGTCCATAACACGTTGCCTACCAGAAAGGAAGTAACAGACGCGCACACGCGGAAGAGAAAAAAAAACGAAAAGCAGTAGCGACCTCAACTGACCCCTGATACACAAAGACTATACTGCTTCTGGACTGTTGATAGAAGAAGAATCGGATGACCAAACGCAGGGAGAAACAGAATAAACTCACTGTTAACCTAAATACCTTTTTTTTGCAGTGCTCAATGAAGTTTGAGATATGTGATGTGCCCAAAATATTTTGATATATGCCAGTGGTTGTCCATTCCTGCTCTAAGCCTTTCCAGTTATGGAAAATCTATGCCTGGTAATAGCCATAGCTTAAAGCCACATTACTATGAGTACAGCTTTTTTATATTAAATAACTTAGTGCTTGACTACAAAACCACCTGATGGTTAGAGGCGACATAGTCCTTGATAGGCGCACTAACTTTGTAAAGCCTGTTCACTCTTGACTTGAATACATTTACGTTATAATCAAACGGGAATCAACGCAGGCAACTTATTCCATTCCTTTGCATTACAAATGAAGCCAAGGCGAAACGCAACGTTCGTACCGGCGGCTTCAATCCATCAAACCGAACTATCACAAATAGAAATCTCCGTTGTTTGTTTGTTTGTCTGAGCGGACTGGTGATGTGTGCCCCCGAGGATTAACAAGCGTAGCTTTCTGTTTGCATTCGCTAAGACGGTACAAAACAAGGTATACAACACACTGCCTTTGCTGCAAATATCTCATTTACTAATAGATTTTTTACAAGCTTTTATTTAACTTGCAGTGTCTGTTTGTATGTTAGTGTATTTGTTAGTTACGGATCAAATCTTGCAAGCTTAATTTGACCTACTTCCACTTGCACTACAGAGCGGACGTTTTTGATATAGTTATAAAATTTAATCTTGATGACAATGATTTTTTATGACAAGCATGACCTGATACAACGTTCAGGATTGGCTGGTGTGTTTCTTTGTATTATGGAACTATAATTAAAACTTGACTTTTTAAATATTCTTGACAAAACTTTTTTAGTTAAAGAAGTTCCTATAGGAACTAGAAGAATAGAATAGAAACAGTGGATGTGGTTGGAAATTGGATGGGTAACCTGGCTTCCACCCAGTGAAGGCCCACTGCTGAGCACGGGTACCTTGTACCGAGACTTAGAAAATACTCCATCACACCCGTGGAGGGGTGAGTTGCCAACCCTAACCCTCTGTCGCCTAATCCTGAAGAGGCCTATACTCGGTGCAACATCAATCCAGTTTAATTGTAAATAAACCATATAACATCTTTTGTAGGGTTTTCACCAACATACATAATTGAGATTTTTTCGACTAAACTTCTCATTATATTTTTGAAAACTAGTTATTAAAATAAATATTGATCAAGGAACAAGTACGAACTATAAATAAATATACAGTCACGCAAAAAAATTACAACACAAAACATTATTCACAAATTCATAATCTGACATCCTTAATTTCGTTAACAACCGTCAAACTATTGAAGTATTTTGTTTTACACTTTGATAATTTATTGATTTTCGTTTTAATACACTTTATGCATTTGTTATAAATGATAAAACAACCATAAAAATTATTATTCTGTTTGTCACAGGTTGCTAGGCAACGGTTTGTTATTAAACATTCCAGATCTAATTTGCGCAGAATAGAGCATGCTCCACTCGAGATTGGTGGGTGCATCAGTAGCCAAGAGTCGGAAGTTTTTATGCCACCCCCTCCGACGTGGCTTAACGATTGCCATCTAATGATAACAGCCGGGAACGTTACTTTACGTGCCTTCCGACACTCAGAAGCGTTGATACAATTTGTCACTAGCCACCCATCCTCGTACCGACCTCACCCGAAGAAATAGGCCTACAACGTGGTTTAATAATTATTATGAAACGATAAAAACCGGGACCGACGACTCTGCCCTCCGAACCTCAGAAGGACTGATGAAATTTTTGTCAGTAGCAGTCACCATTCCTTCTACCTACGGACCCATGGCCTACGGAATCCTAAAATAAACATTAACAAGATTCTTAATCCCCTAGCATTATACAGCAGATGGGTTTTATGTATAAAAACGCAGTTCAGTTTATACAGCCGGTCAAATGTCTAACTGAAGGAACTTTTAAAACGCTTCCTTAGTGAAGAAATTACATCTCATAAAAACTTGCAATCTCGGAACCCCTTTAAAAGTTCAAAGGCTTACAGAAATGGTTCGCGTGAATCAATTTCATAAGCAATATTAAAGATGTTAACACATCGACCGTTTTTTTAAATTGTTGTAGTTTTTTCATGTATTTTATAAACAACTACTTTTAGCCTGCGGCTTTACCCGCGTGGTAGGCAAAAATAAAAAGTAGCATATGAGTTATTCCAAGGATCCAAATATTATTTAAATTCTTCCATCCTCACAAACTTTCGCATTTATAATATTAGTAGGATACTAAACAGAGTTTTGTTGCTAGGTACAACGCCATCTAATGCAAAATATTGAAACTAAATCTAATAGGCGGGATCAAATATTTCTATCCATTATTTCAAATTTTTCAAAAACTCCATGAAAACGATAAATTTTCGAAAACGAGGCCATGTTTTATTGATTATTTAGTGAAAACATGATAACATTGATATATTTTATTTATAAAATTTATAATATATATTTATTCTGTATGTTTTACTATTAGATCGACGATAACTAGACGTAACGTAACGACTAGGCGGCATGTACTCAAAGGGATTTGAAATAACAGGACTGTGTAATTTCAGCTTTGCCGTAACGTTCTTATACGCACACATTTTAATGATTTTGTAAGTTCCTGTACATTTTAATGACAGGTTTTGTTAACATTGTGAAAAAACCTATGTTATTGCAATGGCCATAGCAAGTAATTCTTGAGCATTTTTTTCTTCTGAACTCTCCGAAAGCAATTAAATTCTGGCTGTTATAGCATTACAGTGACACACTTCTCCTACTCCATCCATCAGCCTTTAGATGTACACTATTCGTCACAGGTCTCCCACAATTTGCGCCACTCTTTTGGGTCCTAAGCCTCTTGAATCCGGGAATCCCCGCTGTCTTCTTCAAGTTATCAGTCCACCTGATCTGGAGGCGGCATGTGCTATGTTATAAATGGGAAATTTTGTAACGATCCATCTAGAATAAATGTATGGATATTTGTTACTGCCTCACACAAAAACTACTCAACGAATCTAAATGAAATTTGGTATATGTATAAATCATAGTCTGGAATTACATGACTACTTTTTATGAACATACTATGAAGACGAAGCCGCGGGTGGGCCCTAGTAACAAATTAAAGAAAGAACTTATTTTCAGGTGGACGAGATGCGTTGAGTCGGCTCATTATAATTCATTATTAAAATTTTCTGCAGAGCACTAGCTGTACTGTAGCTGTAGTCAGGTAGTAGTGCGAGTGTCTACCTTGTTTCCGGCAGATGGCGCGGTTGCTGCACAACCAACTGTAAAAAGTGGCTATGTAGCTAGCAGTCCTGGAATTAAATTGTGCCAAAATTTAAGCTCTCACGCTGTAACAATTGTCAAGCTTTAAAAACATTACACGAACAAATTTTTATTTTATAGACTTCGTGTAATTACAACAAAAAGTAACAATTCGCAAATTTTATAATAACTTATATTGTATAATCTATCCTATAATAAAATATAGAGTGCATTTTTCTAGTACATTGAATATTTTTCCAAAATTTTGATGACGGGATACTCTAATATCGAGATATAGCACGAATATATTTATTTTGGAATTATTGTCTGTCTGTCTGCCTGAATGCGCATCACGTGAAAACCCACGGACAGATTTCGATGAAACTTTGTAAAGTTTTTACTTATATCCCAGATTAATATTTAGGATACTTTTTATTCTGAATAATTCCCGGGTTTACTTGGAATAGGAAAAGAAAGTTTATATGGGAATTTTCTGAAATATTAACCGATTTACTTTAAATTTGTAACAAATATTCCTTATTTTAATTAATGAAATACTTACTTACGTGTTTCCCGGTTTTTTGATATTTTGTAATAAAAAGAAAAAGAAAGGAAAAATAATGCGAATATTTTGAAAATTTCGATACAAGCTCCTGGGTGCTACGCGTATGTGTTTAACTTGAATTTGAAATTGACATATCCTTGACATAATACCTTCAATATAAATTAAGCGTTTCTTTAATTTCAACCTATAAGGAACAGAAAAGGGGGGTGAAAGTTTGTACTAAAATACTTCTTC
>DWJZ01010334.1:0-10177 GCA_018249125.1 Asbolis capucinus
CTCGGTCGCTTTTATAGGTTGTGGCGCATGACGTCACAAAAAGCAAAGTAAACAACTATGATTCCGCTAACAGTATATAAAATATGTCTTGCACACTCCTGAATGGTTAATAACACAATAATAAAATTTTGTATATCTCTGCGACCATGTGTTGAGAATTGGATTGTGGCTTTAAAGGGTCACCTACTTTGTGTCCTGTTGGTCTAGTGTTTAGAAAACAGTTATGTAGAGCGCAGTTGTGGGGGACGACCTTTCGCTGCCGACCGCTTTAAAACGCATGGTCGACAGTGAAACGTCGTGGATAGTAGTGCAGGCCTTTGCGGAGAGCGTTATGCTCCGCAAAGAGGCGGCGGTGAGGGAGCGCGAGGACACAACAAACCTCGCCGTCCGCCGGCGGCGTACAGGGCGCAGAAGGCGGGCTTACGGCCTGCACCTTCTGCCCCATAATAACAGCCGGTCAGGCGACGGATACTGGAATTCGTCGTCCGACGCAACGGCCCGGGTTGAATGGCATGCCAGTGTCGAGCACGCCTTTACCCAAGCGGGAAATTGAAGGCCGACCGGGGCAGTGGCGCGAGAATAGCACACAATCCCGGCACCAAAGCGGTAGGCGTCGACACCGTGTGATTTTAGTGGGTTCAACTCCCACATACCTGTCCAACCTCCCGTGGCCGGATGGAAGAGACGAGGGTCTTCCCACACGTTAAAAAAAAGTGTTTAGAAAACCTGACTACTAAGCCGGAGGCCGTGAGTTCGATTCCCACTCATAGCAAACTTTTCTGTGATGAGCAGGAATGTTTGTTCTGTGTCTGGATGTATTAAAAATATCTATGTAAGTATGTATTTAAATTTATATGCATGTTTATCAGTTGTCTGAACAGTGCCTGCTAATGTTTCGCATCAGATGGCCGCGAGTGAACTATTGAGATATTTTTTGTCTTTTGCATTATTTTAAGTAGGTTTTGTGCAAGTGTTCTTTCTTTCTCTTTCCTATTTTCATCTAGCTTCCAGAGTAGATCCCACTCGCCCTTGACCAATGTATATTTGATTGTAGGCTGTAATGGGCTCAGGTTATATCCAATCTGCATTTTAATAGAAGCACTCCGTTCAGAAAGTTACGACCTATAAATGGGCAGTGGATATTGGTTTATGGGGAGGAAGGAATCACAGGTCGAGTACTGGACCTACTTTCTGAGCCGGCGTCGCGCGTCTGTATTGCTTTATTCCAGTTATTATACACACGCTTACAATAGTGTATACAAATAAACTGGAGTGTCTGTTTTTTATATTAAAATAACCTTTTTTTACTAAATGCAAATGTATCCACGGTACGTATACTAAAATAGTTTTTTACAATTTTTGTCTTTCTGCTTGTGTCTGGCTAATTTCTGGAACGGCTGGACCGATTTTGATGAGAGTTTCACTAGTCGACTTGCTTATATAAAATATAAATGTTCATTGAAGACTAATATTTCCGCAAGAAATGTCACAGGCATCAGTTATTTTTACAAAAAACTAAACAAACAACCCAAATGTATTGTAATACTATTAGATACCGAACCGGGCGAGATAAAGGCTATTACACACTGAACTTTATTTTATATGCCTAATATACTCCGGGGAGCGCCCGCGCCGTACTAACATTTGAGCTCGGATCCCGCGGGAATCATTTTCTTTATCGGAACAACAAACATCAATTTCCATGTTAATATTTGATGTGTTCAAGCTCTCTTATTTCGATCGAATGTGAACGAAAAATTGGCGCTCCTGGATATGAGTTGTGAATGATAATGGCCGTACTCCCCGGAGCAATCGAGTTAGTAGTTCACCTCAGTATAAGACCATGACGTGTCATGATAATGTCTGTTAACATCGGAGGTTTCACCGAGACTTACTGGCGAAGAAAGAAGCGATGGTTGTCATAAAACAAAGTAATGTAATATTTCTTTCCACCGTAGGTACACGTTTCATATCTTTCCCCAGCAGATCATTTATAATCTATATGGTATAATATCTAATTATTTTGAGCAAAAATTGCACGGAAATTCGAAACCCATTGTAAGCGGGCCGGCTTCACGAACTAGTGCTATAAAAAACACAAAAGCTTGTAATGAAATGTAAATGTATCGGTTCAACATTGTGACTGAAGGAACTTTTTCCATTTGTCATGACCTGGATTAGAGCTCTGACGAGCGGCGCGCGGCGCGCGGCCGACCGCGGGTGTCTGCGGGTAATGAAAATCCATTTCTTTCGTCGAGTTGCCGGTAACTAAATTGAGGGACAGGCGTGATGTGCAGGTGATCTAAAGGAGCTTTCATTGAGGTTCAAAATCGGTGAAGTGTGTGGCGACGCACCGCGCGACGCTCACGACGAATAAATGTGTTCTGTGGAACGATTGCCTTTTATTTCTTGTCTTTATTATTAGCGTTATTAACGTTTCCAGATCCTATTAGAATAAAACACGAATATTTTGTTCGTTATAATATATGAAAAATCGACGTTTTGTGATCAAGTATGTACCGACTGCCCTACCAATACTATAAAGGCGAAAATTTGTGAGATTGGATGCATTGATGTTTGTAACTTCTAACGCAAAAAGAATTTAACGGATCTGAATGAAATTCGGCAAAAATACATAGATAGATGCTTTTTATCAGCATGCCTTGCGCGCCAAGATAAACAGAAAAGCGAGGCAACGTGTACGGGGCACTCCTTTATTATTTAAAGTTATATGTTACAGCTACACAATCACATATTATGTTTAAAATCAACATATTTCAAGTCACCGGCTATCTACTTCGGCCCTTGTCCCGTTGTTGTATAAGCCTCCACCGGCTCGAACCCAACGTATTTATACCAACATCGATATACCTATTATTAGACTGCTTAATGACAATTGCAAAAAATGTCATTAAAATACTTTGTGCCATCAGTTCTAAAACACCCTGAACCATCTACCTACCCACCTTATTATTCCCTAATACACCAGATATTCCATCTTTCCTTCATTATTTTAATACACAAAATAAACAAGAGCGAAGAAAATAAAAAGCAAAAAACTGAAAACAACTTCTCCTTGTTACCAAATTAGTTGCCTCAAAGAAAAACATCTGAAAACTTGAGCTCATTACGGTACGTCAAAAATATTAAATTTAGAGAGTGTACACACTATCCGATCCGGAGCCGTCATCTCGCTCCGATAGGCAGCGCTCGGTAATGATCGTTTGATCTGTATTTTCATATAATGGGTTGGCCATTAGCGGCGCTCAGGAGAATATCGGTTTCCCCTCGTAATTGATGAAACCTAAACTGTACTCCAACATTCTGTGCCAATACAGATTTTGGACAGTTAAATGACTAATTTACGAACCAACAAAGTTATCTCCTGTAATTGGTGATCATACTTTGAGTATTATTATGTTACATTAACGTCCACCCGGCTAGCTGCCGCACTCTTGATTGCAGGATCACTTGTTTGATACATGTTCGTGCTTCGAAAAGGGGTTTGATTGCCATTATACTATCAGATTATTGCTTAATAATGGATAGTCCAGCGGTGATCTACTCTTATACATCTTATTTAAGTTTGGTGTATTCATGAACCGTTTTTAAAGTTTCGCACAATTATCAATGATTATCTTGGCACCATAAACAAATCAAATAAATAACATTAATTGAAAGTCGGCTTACACGAACACTTCGAAGGCCATACTTTGGCATGATCTAGACAAATCCCTACAGCATAATATTTTTAGTTGAAGCGGCAAGAACTCTCGAGGAATATTTTTCTCATCTACGCTCAGTAAAAATATAGTAACAACTGGTCATGACAAAGCAATTTCATGTTCAAAATAATAATCGTATCGGATAATGTATAAAACATTTTTATTATACTGTTCTCACCTTAAAATTAAAAATGTTTAGTTGTTCATTGGTTTTGTAGGTTACATGAGATATTGCGATTCTATTTTTCTGTACCTACAAAAATTGTTACGCGTAGTATTAACTCTGCAATTTTCAGATAATTGCTTATTGAATATAACATTGTAGATATTTTAACACGTATTAAATAATTTAATTAAGTTGTGGGGGCGATAAAATTAAAAAAAAAATACTTTTTATAAATGACATTGGTAACTAAGACTAACATTTACTTAAAACAATTGATAAATAAAAAATAAGCGACAGTTTAAATATTCAGCACTTACTAATCTAGGAACTAAAGCAGGGAATAGACGAACTGCCTAAGAAACAGAACACATTAGCGATAGAACGCTTGCGGAATAATACTTGAGAAATTCCCGCCTGTAATTGCTAATTACGTTAAAAGGGCTCGGATTCAAAGGGAAGAACGAGGAATTAGTTGAATTCTTTAGATGCTCAGTGCCTTATTAATGAGTTTAGTTAAACGTTTATGCTCCGGTACAATAAAGGGAGAAAGAAAAAGGGTTCTTACTGAGTATTCAGCTATTATCTAATATAATGCTAACTGTTTTAGTCTTACAGGTATGAACCTGTACCCGAACCCATGAGGGTTCGGGATTTTTTAATGACAAAACCATTTGACTGCGTTAAAGCGTAAATAAAAAATTGTGAGTAAAGTTCAACATACTATTTCTATTCACTCCATACAAGCACAACTATAAACAACGACCCAGAACAATGTAGTCTTTAATCAAGAATGTATAAGCTTTTACTAAGCTGCTGCGCTTTACCATCAAAGAAGGCGCCACACGCCGTCAGCTTGGATCGTAGTCAAGCGCTAAATTATTGAATGTTAAAAATAGGTGTTTATTTATCATAATATTGTAATGTAACCAAACGACAGCTACGAGTAAATGAGTAGTTGTTTATTTGGTAGTGGTCCTGAATACGAATCGAATTGGACCAGAGCCATTCCCGGCCGTGGCTACATTTAACGAAGCAGACAAATGATGGAACATGTGGAAACTCCTCCACGACGAACTGTATTAGAGACTGAAGGCTACGGGAATTATGTCGATTATTAGACCACTGAAAATGAAACAATATATCGTAATATCATTGATATAATTAAAATATATACTGATTAAAATTCTATAAAAATTATAAAATGCTTAAATATTAGTAACTCAACAATTTAACATGTAAATCATGTTACCAAAAAAATCTTACATTATTATATTGTTAGCTTAATACAGATCGAGAATGCAATGGGTAGAAATCTTGTAATATAAAAATCTTTTGTAGAATTATAATGTAAACATTAGTCACAGATGATACGAGTAAGTGGCCTGCAGTGTCCTCTGCATACCGACTATTTATTACAGTTCTTTTATTCTTAATTACAGTAGCCCAACTACGCAACAATGTCAATAAAAATCTAAATAAATTATTAAGCTTAATATGTTTACAGTTTCTTAACTTTACTATTTTTATTACCTGCCACTAAATTAACACACACAATCAAATCTACAGTGATCTGTAAATAATCTCTCACACACACACAAATAAAGTCGGTGTCTGTTGGTTCATACGAATAACCACTTGTCGTTAGCTTCTAACATTAGGGATGTTCAAAATCGAATTGCACTCGAACATCTTAAACAATCTTTCGAACTTCGAATTTGCTGGCAATTTGTTCAAAATTTTATTTGACATGACGCTCATAGCGAAAAAAAAGACATTAGCTTAACGACTGTTTCGTGGCGTTACTCCATAGAATATATTTGAGTTTTTAACCTTTGACAGACGCTTGATGCACAGCTCAGAGGACCACGAGAGGCAACGCTCAAATCATATGCGCTCTAAGCTGCAAGTTTGAGCCACAAGTATGTCGCAAATTGTTGCGACATATGTATGAATTTGCTTACGAATTTACAATAATATTCGCTGTAAGCGAATCTAACAGGATGTATTTTTCGTTTAGGCAATAGCGGACTAACGCTCAGTTCATAAGCTACTGTCTTATTTGTGTTATAGGTATATTACTAGGGGTTTGGTAATAATGTGGCGTGTCGTTTAGTGTGGTAGCGCCGATGACGTCACCTCCGGCGACCAGCATCAATCTCCGCTTCTTGTGGTGACGTAGCAGTGACGTCACACTGGCGAAGCTCCTCTCCCCGCGTCTCGGGAAGCCGAGAGACAAGCGCCCGTCTGGACGACGCCGGACGCCCACGTTGTGGACTGAGCTGGCGCAGGCTACGCTCAAGGTGTAGGCGTGATTGGGCTGGAAAAATACGAGCCAAAGGGATAACTAGATGCCTTGTGATGAGATATTGTCTCAATTCAGCAACTTTTTCTTTAATTTTTTCGTGCAGAAGGGATGGTTTCCACCTAGGTAAATTAAGAAGCAGGTTAAGTCCTTGTTCGCTAAGATAGGTAGATGACGCATTTGTCATTGCTTAACAGCTGAGCCGTAAGTTCATTTGCAAAATCCAAGGACTTTAATGTTATTTGAGGTAAAAAACCTTACTAAACTTCAAAGAGCTAACCTGACTCGAAGGTCTTAACACAAACGTTCCATCAGGCTGCCCTCTTAGCAGATTCTCCGCTTCACTCCTGTCCACGTTCATATAGTACGGCTCACTCTCCACCGGCACTGGAAGAGGTCTGTCCGCCATATTCTGCTTCCGATCCCATGTCGGTTCCTTATCACAAATCTCTTTTTCGCCATCAGAGTCTTCAGATGGTGTCGCGTCATTTGTTTCTGAAAACAAAAAAGTGATAATAAATCACCACAACTGATTTACTAATTATCAGGAAAGTAGGAAAAACTTATCAAAGTAAGGTTATTGCCATTACATACTAGTTATTAATATGGTTGTTTGAAAAGTTTCAACAGGCATAGCACCCATAAAAACATTTTTTAGAATTATGAGAATTTAATATTGATAAAGACTGGCATACTGGTGTGTATCTGATGCTAATCAGTATTAATGTTAATAGTACAGAATCGGTCAGTATACGAGATGGCGTAACCAGAAACATCGTATAAACGCGTTAAAGTCTCCTGAAATATTAAAAGGGTGAAAATAAATTGATCCAATAACTCTCGGCGATCCGCTATTTTATGTCTGATCATGACTTGCGTCCAGAAACCTTCGTCTCATCCTTAAAATTAACCGAATCGTACGCCGCCATCGTTGTTACGAGGCACTGATTTAATAAGGAAGTTGGAATTGGAACAGGGAAGCGCCTCCTAAAAATCTTATTGAAAAATAACCTGATTATATTATTACTCCGTTATCACACTTCGTGAATAGAATTCACAATTTTTTCTGTGGATGAATTTATATTTTCCATTAGTAACTTGTTTCCCGTACAGATAGCATTTTTATGCCATGAGCAGATCAACGAACTATCAGATCACCTGATTGTATACAATCACCACCTGGAAACATTAACACTTTGCCTGTTTGAGCTGTGTTTTATAATTTTATAGATTTTGCCCTGAAAATTGATTATCCACCTTATGGAAACTTTTTCTTGAACTCATTAAACTTAACTAAAATTTATACCCAAAACGAATGAACTTATGTAGGTTAGATGATTATTAATAGAGGGTAATATCAAATTGCAGAAACCCCACTTAATCCCGAACTCCCACGTATTATGGAAATTCTTAAAGCAATGCAAATTGTAAGGAAATTTAGTTGTTTAACATAGTAATACGAGACGCACGGAATGAACGTCAGTGATTAGTTTTTATTGCATTTCTATATTACGAAGGAATATTGTCTCCAGAGTTCGTATGGATCCTAAGTGATTTGTGCAAGTTTAACATCTGCAGGAGCGGTAGAAGCTGAACGTCGGTTACAGAAGCTACAAAATGATTCTTGACCGCTTCCACCACTTCGAAGGGCATGTTAAACCGTCGTGTTCGTACTACAACAGGGATTAGACCTTGTTGGAGTCCTTCTGAGCCTTGCACCAATCCGCATTGGAGATACATGTTGGAGTATATTCTAGGCCTTCTCATTTTTGGAGAAAGTCTCGCGCTCAATAACGCACCAATCCAACTCACATACAGATGTTATCGAATCGTCGGAATTTCACTTTACACATTTAACTTAACAACGTACACATGAGAAGGGTAACCTGCAATAACATCAGTGAGGCAGTTCATCAGTCGGTACACGCAGTCCACGCCGGTGTTCCCGACGCGCACCCCCAGGTTGTACACCAGGGGAACACTCACTTTAATCCACCAGCACATTGTCAATCAGTTGTCACGACATTTGGTAGACAGTACACAAAGAGAACACGCACTTTGATCCACCAGCACTTTGCTAATTAATGAACTCACATTTTAGCGAAATTTATTGTGTTCACTGTGCACTTGGACAAACAGGTACTAATAATGAGAAAATCATTGATAAGATATAAAAAAGCTGTTCCTTAGTTTTATAATTAAAATTTTCCAAATTGTCACTTCCTAATTTATATTTTTATGGAAATTATTAAATGAACAATTGAGCCATAACACGGTAAGTGCTCACCGTGCACTCAGGAAGCCAAACACTTAACCGTCACGAAAAAAGAAGTAACCCTCAAGCCGCCAACCGGAATACCTCAAGTCATTGGCGGCAGACTAGTTTTCGGGGCATTTATTTAGGTATTCATACCGTTGAACAATGAAATTTCAATTTATCATTTACGCATGAATTAAGAATCAAGTCTGAAATACTTAATTCACTCTCCACCCTAAACCTGGGAACCTCTTGAAAAGTGGATCAAACAAAAATATATTTGATTTAATTCTCTTCCGACCTCGATGAAACGTACGTTTATTGCGATAATGATCATTTTCATAATTTCCTAATGAATTTATTTGCGCATGTCAAAACCAGACCCTTTTACGCGAATCAATTACAAGGGACTTTCAGATAATATTTTACAAAGTAGCATCAAAAACTTCTATAGGCTACCCTTCCGAATATTACAGAGTTCGTTTTGTGAGGCCTTTTTGTTTTTGTTCTAGACTTGAGGCTTTACGGGGCTCAAAGTTTAGGAAGTTTCTTTACTTTGATAGATATTCAGCTATTGGCGGCTGTTCGATATCTCATCGTGCAGACAGCAGCCCGAAGGGAGAAGTAATTTATACCCAATTAGTACTTCGTGATTTTTAATTGATCCTAAGTTTTTTTTAATGATTTTTTTCCGATGTGTGTGGTCTATGTGACGCATATTAAAGTAATTTCTTGGCTCTTTCTTACTATGTAATTCCATCATTATTAGTTTTTATACCATATGTTATATTAAAAATAAATACCTCATATTTGGACATAAGCGGAGAAAAAGCTCCACTTACATTCTGATTTCATAAAAGTTTATTTGACTTGAGCCTATTTTTGTGTTTGAGGCTGCTTGATGCTAAATTAGAGCTTTAATAAGCTAATAAGCTTTATCATGTTTTTGTCAATTTTTTAAGTCTTTAGGCTCAAATCCAAAACCCTTTTCCTGTCCCTGGTTCAGATACTTTCATATATGGAAAGACATAAAATACATGAAACAGGGATATATGGATAAAAGTTAGTCAATCCCTTAATAACAATGGTCACAAGCGAAATTGAACCCGAGACTTACAGTCGCTCAACACGATCGAGAAGACAACCGGCCGAGCGATGCGTCACCGACACCAGATGTGTGCTCGCAACAAATTTTAATTCGCGCTGACGCCACCCTCACTCATCAACGACTTTGGCCTTTGTAGGGTGGCCACACTCACCTAATATTTTAATTATTCTAAGTTTAAATCTAATTTCACCATACGTCTAATTTAGTTTTTCCATAATTTTTATTAGGATCATATGCGTATTGTTTGCCCGGTATATTAAATAATGCTAATGATTGTAAACTTCGATCTGCATCGTAAAATTATACGATATTTTTTTACTTTTCCGACATTTAACCGGTTCGACTTCCGGCCAAGAGATAAGATTTTTTTTAAATAATTTAGATTGTTTATTTAAAATAAAAATTAAGCCTTTTTGAGTAGGTAATACTGTCTAATTTCATTATTTTAGGTTCTTTTTTATTCCTCCACGTGGACTCCACGGGACGCCCTATATAACCAGTTTTAAGATAATATCTTATTGTATATATTTTAGGCTTTATCAAAGAATTTCTTTAGATTTTCTTTTACTTTAAACTTATAAGTTATGTAGGGACTTTGTGTTGTAAAATATTAACTTTT
>DWJZ01010335.1:0-10177 GCA_018249125.1 Asbolis capucinus
TTTATCATCATCATTCAGTGTTTCCTTTATCATTTTTAATTTATTTTTATTTATTTATTCCATGTAAAACTTTGTTTTTGTTTCCTTTATATTTTACAATATGACAGTGTAACAAACATCTACCAAAAAGCAGAAGTTAAAAGTCATTTTACAAAGCTTGTATATTTTAATATTTCAAAATTGTAACGGCCCAAAATATATGTTTAACATCAAAACGCGGTAGTTTATAAGAAAACCATGACATTATCGTCCACTAGTGCGTTGACGTTGACAGGCTCAGTTCAGGTGAGAAAATCGAACTATAATTATTCATAGCGCCTAAAAACCGCTGTATGTACGTAGTGGCGGGCAAACACATACTTTATTATAAATACACTATATATTTATTTTATTTGGATAACACATCAACTGTTACAACACTGCAGTAATGATAATAAAGATGATATTTACATACGAACAGCAATTTGGCCAATAGCATAATAAATGTTAAAGAGGTACTTTACCACACGTTCGTCGTAAATATTACAGCTTTGCATGTGTGAGTGAATGAGTACTAAAATGTTGCTTCTAGTTGAGATTTTGGAGTACATATTGTTTTGTATGTCTTAATTCGTTCATCACCCATGGGTTTCGATCATGAGTGATCGGAAAGATAAGCAACAGCCGATGCGGTCTGCGGCTGATGGGTGACGTTAATATAATATAAATATATTACCGAAAAAGTTCCAGGTATTTAAAACACTATATATATAACGGAATTAAAGAGAGGCGGAGGTTTTCAATTCGTGTGTGACACATTTTGTTGGGAGCCCTTACTAAATGTGATTGCCGAGTGAACGTGTGACGCGGGAATGAAGCTTCAATGAAAGATACTGACATCAGATCTGAACATGCCAGCTGATGGCTGCTCATATTGTCGCACTGTCCCCGAAGGGAAATAACTGCTCCATATTTCATAGTTTATTATTACCTCTCTCCGAGTTCATTTTGTGTGCTTCATCCAACCGCAAGCTGGTTTTTACGACCGATGTTTTAATCGAGTTCATTAATATTTTAATTTGGCTTCAGTAACGTATTACGTAAGACTCGATTGCCTGTTAATAAAGTGCAGTAATTTTTTTGTTTCCACTCTGTTAAAAGAAAATTAATGTATTTTAAAAATGCAACGTTACTGTTCGTAGCTTCCGCTCGCGGCTATGAAACTTCATTTTACTAAGCAAAATACACAAAAATATCCCAATGGAACGTACAAGCGGCATAAAAATATATTCTGTCTCATTCTAGTCTTGATCTACCTGCATGCTAAGTTTATCTAAATTCGTATATCAGTAATTTTAAGTGACAGCACGTGAGAAAGAAAGATGGGTGACCACTTGTGGCAGAAAACCTTCAACACTTCCGTTCTTCGCAGAGGATAAAAGTTAGAACGAAACTAACATAAAAGAATAAAAATCTTTGAGTTTTGACGTAGGTCTTTACAGGGCTTAAAAACTTCATATACTTCTAGGCTAGTGCAGGGGTACTAATATACATTTTCTAGCTTATGTAATTACGGGATTCTAACTCCCACAGTTCGCACTCAACTCAACAGCGGATCAAATTAATGTAAATGATTTGGTGGAAGCATTGATTAAGTTCATTCTTTGTCGAAAAATGTGCAGAGACCCTTAGAAAGATGATCCCGTAAGTCCATGAGGACTTAACGTTGTATGGTACTGTGAGAAGCTCGAATAATAATACGTTTAAATATTTAACGTAAACAGGAGCCTCCCCTGGCTGGGAGAACGTCTACTGCTGATATCTAAGTTCAAAGTCAGAGTCACATTATTTATTATATCATCAAACTAACAGCTCACCTAACGAAAGTCATATTAATACAATTATGATCATTATACATTATACACAAACCAGTCCCACGTTATTAATGTCTTGATAGACAACATATTCAATTGTATGAACAAATAAATACCATGGAATTATCAACATTCTATCCAATTTCTCTCTTTTCCTCTTCTCCATTAACAATCAGTCGAAGGAACTATTTTTAAACTGCTCCCATTACTGTAAATCAGTTCCAGTTGTTCCCAGTAATACTGCGGTGCCCTATACGGGAGCGGGGGGTTTGATAGGTGAAAGACGATTATCATGTTAACTCGACCCCCTCTCCACGTGACTTCTCCCGTCCCTGGGGCGAAGGCAGGATCCGCTCCTGACTAGAATGAATATTGTATACATTGCATTAAATTATTGATGATTGTTTAAACCTACATAATCGTAGTACAAAACGGGTCGAGAGTTCGACAACTTTATGGAAAACTCTCAGAAGTGCAGGTTTGCTAAAGTTGTTCGTTTATCGTAGCAAGTGGCAATCAACTCTAATATGCACACTAATTTGAAAATTGGCGGTGCGTGCAGTAAGATTTGAACCCCGGACCTGCCTTTTTAGTGACCAACGTTCAAACCACTAGGCTATCACTACTGGAGATATGAACCCTTTCTGAAAATTTCTAGTTAATAATGTATAGTTTTAATAAATATTGTGTATTTTTTATACTTATATTTTTATATTTTAATTAGGTAACGTTAGTGATAAATTATATGCTTATTTCGTCATGCTAAAAATATGTATAGACTGATAGATAACTCTTTATTGTACACCAAGAAAAAAATAACAGTACAGAAATACGTACAGACAGCCGTTAGATGAGATGATGATAGATATGTACATATACTGATCTGCAAAGTTGAATAATAGCGGGCACGATCGAGAATTATTTGGTTGACAACTAGCATTTCTGTGTTCCAGAGGGCACGTACAGTTAGCCAGTTATTATTATCTCGTCAGTAGATGTCTTGTCGTGTCATAAACACTTGGATCACTTTAGCTAAACACTAAGTAACAGTGAAGTCTGCTCAAGGCTTCCTCAGTCACGAGATGGGCAAACCAGCACGCGTTTCTAGTAAAATTTACTAGATTACGAAAAACATTCGATTCAACAATCCGATCGACGGTATTTCGTGTCGTCCTAAAAACGTCTCGCGGAAAATGTTTGGCCAAAACAAAAAATATCCTTATGTTTTATTCATTCGCTGAAGATGAGAATTCTGATACAACATATTCGCGTGCCATTTTGTGCGCGGCGCTTCCCCGATGGCTATGTGTGTACAGTTGGGATACGATATATTGTTCGGTTTAACAGCTACTATTTCATAATGAAATTGTACTACGACACGACTGATTGCCCCAGTTACTTTAGGGGATTTTTTAAATTGCCGTATGTATATTTGTTTTTATGATCAAATGTTTATAAAGTTAACCTTAATATTAATTCATTACTACAACATATTAGTTAAATTGCACATCAATCAGTTCTGTCGGAGATTAATGTGCACAAAAGCACAGACAAACAGATAAAAGGATAAAATCCTAAAAATAATTATCCTGGGTTATATTTCTATTTAAAAACCTCAGTATGAGTTTCTCCGAAATAAATTGCATGTGCAGGCAGCCATCAAGTAAAAAATTATTATATGTACTTATTGATTAAATTAAGGAATATTCAAGCCATACACCTTAAAAACTTTCGTCACTTGTTGTTTTATTTTATATGCAGGCTCGTTTAGCAGACTGAGGTGTCACTAATGCCTTCCCTGTCAGGAACCAAGTAATAGTTGTGCACACGCGGGACGACAAAGAAACAAAGGAAGCGGCACATCGCTGAAGCAACTGGAATTAATAACTACACCAACTAACCCACAACGAACAACATACTACTTCACGAAGGATGATAGAAGAAGAATGGAAAAGAAGTTAACTGAATGATAGGGAGCAAAAAAGGAAAACTGGCTCTCAAGCCACCAGCCGGAGCACGACGGAGCGCGATGCATAGTTCGAATAGTTCGACCAAGATAGAATTTATGCTGATCATAGATTCCCTTGGGATGAGTTGGACGTTTATATGTTTGTAACTATATTAGTGGTTAAAATGGTTTAAATGAGACAAGGATAATCTTTCACACAAAACCTACTAAACGGATCTGAATGTAATTTGACACAGAGATAGATCTGTTATAACAAACGTACATTAATTTTATCAACACATCGCGTGAGCGAAGCCACGTGCGGAATTTAATTAATAGTAAATCTCAAACTCTTCCCATAAGCGCTTATAATACATATTTTACTTTTAATTTCAAACCGCGATATCGCAAATATTCCTACAAATATTGATCAATCTCACTTAACTGACTTAAGTTTCAAGTTAGTCTTTCTGTAATCCAAATCAAACTCCATTACTTACTCAGCTGACTAATCATTTGCTAACTTAATTTCATCTCAATTTGGTTTCTCAAATTTAATCAATGGTGATTTAATTCCTTCAATGCCTCAAACTTTATTGGTGATAATTAAGTTAACAGAGACGTTTCAAACGAAAAATTTGGTAAAAGTAATCTTTACATTTTTTATAAAAATAGTAGGTCTAAAAGCAGATGTAGTCGAAGGTTTGTCTTAGCGCAAAACCCATTTTTGGCTGAAATAATGGAAAAGTTAGTGACATAGCATAGAATCGAGAAACTTTGAACGTTACCATGTTCCAGAGGCCACGTAAAGCCATTGGACCTGGTTAATCGTTCGATGATAGACTTTAAGTCATTATGGAGGGCTTCAGTCAGCATGAAACTTCCGAACCTTGTCCAAAATCCCCTCCACCAATCCACACTGGAGCAGCGTAGTATTATCCTCTAGACTTCCTCAGTCACGAAAAGACCACCAGAGCATAGATAGTTGTTTATTGTCTTATTCTTATTCAAGTAGGTAATAGCCTAACAAAAACAGCTTGAATGCTAATAAACTTTTTGCTTCTAGCGGTCATCCAACCAAGACAGAAAGATACAAAGAAATTAGAAGTGGAACTATGCGATAAAATCGATCTTCCATCCTCAACAGATATTGTTCTGGTATCAAGGAAGGCTGAAGCCTCACAGCCTAGTACAACTAGCAAATTACAAATTGATTCTTGAGACTGCGCGATAAGAGATAGCATCAATTTTGAAATTGTAGGATCGCACATTTGTCCAACTCTGGCTGGTTTTGGGTTAGACACATATTCAAGTGACAGACAAGTCTTATTTATAAATCGTAAATGTTTGAGAAATTCCACAGTAACCCTTTAGGTCTATTTATAGATCAATATTATATATACATATTACTATGCTTTTTTCTTGTTACTACTTGATACTATACGTGAAACAGAAATTTTAACGAACTCCTTTTAACGAATTTGACGATGAAAAAGGGAATTTGGCAGAATTAGTTTTCAAATGAAATCAGAAATATACTGAAATGAAATATTATATTTATATTTTTATGATAGATAACATAATAACCTAGTCTGTTATATTTGCCATATTATAGGATACAAATTTTAATCAAAATAAGCATATTGTGAAATATCATTTACGATAAACATTTGCGTATACTAGCATGCATTTGACACACACTTTACCGTGTCATATTGTGAACTGTCGACAATAAATTAACCTTTTGACTTTCCATACTGAATTACGGTTACAATCATATTGAATTAAGCTTGAAATTCAACCGCAGTGTCTAGTATAAATACATGTTCAGTGAAACTGAGCTGCATAAAATGAAAATACTTTTATTGCTGGCCTTACCGACGCAGCTTAGGAAAACTATTTATTTGCAGTAAACATGCTGTCGGCAAACAAAATATTTGTCGGATGTTTGAAAATTTTCAGTATGAGATGTTGTGTTACTTTATGAATTTTTTGATAAATAATTTTGTGCTTTCATGTTTCGGTATTTGAAAATATACTTGAGGAAACATTTTATGTATCAACCTACTTCGATTTAAAAGGCTGAGCCCTAGAGATGAACAGAGAGATAGGATAATCTTAGTAACGTGTGAGATAGTAGCCAGACTTATACATTCATATGTGAAGCCAAATTTCCGTACCCCTTTCTACAAGATTTAATTGGACGGAGGAGTGCGAATATTGGTACAATTAAAGTTTAAAGGGAGGAGAAGTGCAAATACTACAATTCTATATAAAATTTCATTATGGATACGTTTAATTATCAAATATAAACCTAATACTCACTACCAAGCATTTGACACTCACTGACGTTTGACTACTTCGGTACTGTCATTGACAAATTACTTTTTCTACGGTTAGTACTTAAAGTTACATCTTATACTTTAAACCAAATCACGTCGATAGAACCAGTCCCATTGTACACAAATTCCGATAACAAGAGCCGAAACAAAAACCGTCTCACAATAGACGAAATAATACATTGTATTGTCGTTATAAGAGACCACTGAAATAGTAGAGTAATAAGGTGAAACACTCAGCGATTAATCGAGTTCTTTGGCCACTAATGGAACTGCAGTAACAATTCGGGCAACTAGGAATGGAAACTAGAGTTGTTGCAGTCCAGAAAACTGGTTAACTGACGTCATTTTACGGACACTCAGAAACAGTTCAATTGTCACTTTATTTCGTCCATACCGGTTACTAATGTTTTTATTATACGACCTAAAAATTGAGGTTGTCAATTCCAATGTATATGTCAAAGGTTACGCCGTTTACATACGGCGTTGTCAGTTTAGCAACGCTCGCATGACATGCCGAAGATAAAATGACAACTCATCCAATTAGATGGATTGATAAGGGGGATGATAACCTAACCTAACCTGGTTAGTAAGGTCGCTGTATTAATCCAGGAAGGAATCCCGGACACATCTGTGACTGAGTCACAATTATCTCACGTGATGTATAAAAAATTGTAAGGTTTCGAGTCTTAAAATTATAAAAAGTTAATTAAAACATCAGTTTCAGATAGAATTAGCTGAAATATATTAGTTTTTTCTTGCGGGTTAATAAATACTCCTACTGATTATTGCTTTATTTTGGTTTCCTCTACGCACTCGTGCAGCTGCCTTATGTAAGTTCCTTTATTCTTACTTACTCCTCATCTAAAGGTTGTCTGGAAGAGATCGCTGTTTAGCGATAAGACTGCCTTTTGTATTTTGTCTTTACGTATATCTGTACTGTTTTCTTTTTGTTGGTGTACAAGAAAGAATTATCTATCTATGTATCTATCTATCTGATTCAAAACAAAGATATCATAAACTTTAATTATACAATAAAAGTAGGAACAGAAAAAATATAGCACATTGACTTTGTTTCGTAGTTAGTCTCTTGTAACACTCCTATAAAAGATTAATTAATTCGAAAAACATTTTTATAACACTTAAAATATTTTTTTACGTATTTGTCTCGAATAAAATATTTCTCTGCCATTCATAGCTTCAATCCCATAACCGTCCCGTTACTGGGAACATAACTAACATCTCATAACTGAGAAGCCTGGAGTATCACCGTTCCAATGCGAAT
Source organism: Asbolis capucinus (assembly GCA_018249125.1). Taxonomy (NCBI): domain Eukaryota; kingdom Metazoa; phylum Arthropoda; class Insecta; order Lepidoptera; family Hesperiidae; genus Asbolis; species Asbolis capucinus. The sequence goes on from DWJZ01010335.1 coordinate 7,426, forward strand.
TGCTGGAGAAACAACCAACACTCCTACTAATATTATAAATGTGAAAGTTGGTATGTTTGTTTGTTACTCCTTCACGCAAAAACTGCCGAACCGATTTTCATGAAATTTGGCACTTGGATTAACATATAGGATAGTCATTATCCCGGAAATCCTACGGCATCAGAAGTTACTCGGATAAGGTTCCTGCGCGTACGAAGTAGCCGGTTCAGCTACTAGAGACTGAACAGTTTTCTCTTAGGAACATGGGACCAAAATGGAACAAAGAATCCTCCTACACTAATTTCCCTTTCACTCTGTGTAGTGCAAATATCGTGTTCCTGAGTTAAGTGTAAGTTTAGTCCATAAAACTTTTACCAATAAAAGAATGACATAGGAATCATATTCCAGGACTATTAATTGGGATCATGCATTCATCAAAGATTTCCTTTATAACTCACGTAAATAATATTAGCAGTCGTATTTTTGGGACGTAGAATTGTACAAAAAGAGATGAAGATAATTAGTGAGCAGTTCGTGAAAAGAAGCCATCAATAACATACCACACGGGCGAAGCCGCGGGCGGACACTAGTATTGAAATATTTTCATACAATTAGATGTGTTAAATTGAGGCTTAAATCATTAGAATTTCATTCATTTATTTAATAGTCATAACATCTACAGGGCATATAGATTATACAGTTTGAACCCGTTAGGTTCAATCTAATAGAAAGCTCGTTCCGTGATTGAGGAAGTCGAGAGTGAACTCTATCGGGTTATTCAAGTTCTGATTGGCTAATTACATTGAAATTCAAGAAGTACATCAAATCAGATCAGTTAAGAATATTTTGCATGCCAGAAGAAGACAGTTATAGAATGAAATGATGACGAATATAACTTGATGACGAATATTGGGTACACCGGGATAAGGTTTCCTACAAGTAAGAAAAAGAGGAAACACGAAGCGAAATCTGCCCAATTGCGATCCGTGGCGTATCTTCGATAACACCACTATTTTACAAATTACGATATCAATCGATATCTCTGTTTCACTTCAGTTCATACAAGGAAGGGAGGCGGGAATGTCGATCCAGGTCACTCGATAAGATCAGCACAAGCTTCTTAGGGAAACGCTGACTTTAACAATATAATAAAAAGAACTGATGCAGTTTTATCTTCAATCTTTGTATCTGATGTTGTGAATGAAAACAATATTATAGCGTTGATCAGGTTAAAGAGAGAAAAGCGAGTTATTGATAATGACAACATCAAGGAAATATTGAATGACTAGTGTGATTATAAACATTCATTATCGTGGACAGTAAGCATTTTTAAAAACTTTTTAAGGGTTACTCACGATTGTTGTTATTTATACCGATATTTCGACCCAGTTGCATGGGCCATGGTCACGGCAAGACACGTCAGCCTTGGCCCATGTAATGGCCCATGCAACTGGGACGAAATATCGGTATAAATAACAACAATCGTGAGTAACCCTTAAAAAGTTTTTAAAAATAGTATTAATCATACTATTTTTGGGTTTTTTTCCGTCGAAAGTCTTGGGTTCGATTTCCACGCAGAACAAAATTTCCTATAACGAAAAACAATTTCTGTTCTGTATCCTACTTATCTATGTTTATCAGTTGACGTCCTTTGTACAGTTGGCGTACCGGGAGGGATTTAAATAAGTTGCCAGCGTCTGTGATTCCGCTCAAGTATGTACATATGTACATATATTGTAGGCGTCTTCAAGACAAGAGTGAATAGGCTTTCTATAAATTAATGCGCTTTACCATCTACGATTTCATCGCTACTTACCATCAGGTGGGAGTATAGTCAAGCTTCCATTTATAATATGTAAAAAAAGAATTGTCTCAACAAAACAAGCTAGCACTATGTTAAGGGGACAGATGCCCGTGTGTGAGTTGTCCAAAGATAAATATTTATTTATATTATCCGGATTATTTATATTAAAAGAGTCTACAGATAAAACACAAAGTAGTAAATAAGCTCATTACAAAGTATATTACTGTTAGTAATATTTATGAGCCGTCAGCATAACAAGTATTAGTTCAGTTGCTATATTACATGTGACGAGTGGTAATAGCTAAGGGCCGTAGACAGCATTCTTTAAATTGACATAACTTTGTTGTAACATTATAGAAAAGTTTGACCTGGGTGGGAAGCGCAACCACAACCTTCGGTGTAGTAGTCAGGTACACTAACCACTCGAGCAACTGGCATGATAGAAGTAATAATTTTACAATTTTTTTTGCATGGAAATCTGTCCACTTTCAGGCAGATAGAGAAACAATGATTCGAAAAAAAATATTTTCCTACTCTATCTCGATATTAGAGTGCCTAGAGTGAGACGGCATCTCATTAAAATTTTGTAAAAATATTCAATGTCCAGAAAAATAGACTGAGTTTAATTATGGTATAGATTTAATTTAAACCACCTTTGTACTAGTTTTTTATGTATGGTACGAATAAGTGTATAAATAACAAAATAATTAATAAATAAATATCCGACCATTTGTCGGTGGACCAATCACTTGATGGTAGATGGACACCAAAAGTATCGTCGTTTTATTTATTTATTTATGTAAAAACCTATAGACAGTTCTTAACAAAGGACGGACTTAATGCCTAGTAGCATTCTCTGCCAGTCAACCCATGGCGAAGGAGAGATAATTTATGGCGGGTGGCAAACTAATAACGATATTTATATAATTACATAAGATACCTTAAATATACATACGTAAATAAACTTAT
>DWJZ01010336.1:0-10176 GCA_018249125.1 Asbolis capucinus
CTGTGCTCGACTGGGCTAAACAGGAGAGAGTAAGTTTTTAGAACTTTGGCATTAAGATCATTTACTATATTAGTACTATTTAAGTACACTGTTAGGTTTACATATTAATATAAAAGATGTACTGAGATTTTTTTGCATTTTCTCCTTAACGAAGAAGCACTTTCAAAACGGTGGTAGCCTCAAAAACTGAGACGCAAGTTTGCGAAAATAGATTGACGCACGGACATAATAAAGCTTTAAGGTCCCAATTTTTCGTGGTTCGTTCCAGAGATGTTAGTTTACAATTTCTAGGATCTCCAATTCCACTCCTGTCGTACCTTCAAATGCATTAACACGAAAACCATCTAAGAACACATCGCGGCTTAACCATCAGGCGGGATAGTGGTCGTGCACAAATTTATAGAAAATAAAAATAAAAACGCAGAGTTAAACAAAACAAAATTACATCGTATTTCAGTTATTGATGGAACCATTTGCATACATAAAAAAACTAAATACGAAATATTTCCAATTGTCGGCACCGTGCTTCAATCACTGGCTGCAAGTACCAAAACGGAAGGCTGATGCTATCCAAGAAGCTGTACACACAACTGAGACGTGCAGTATGTTGTAAGTTTAAGTACATATATAACCTGTATCGATCAAATGTGGTTTGCCGAGTTAAGTATCAGTGGGCGCGCAAGAACATGAAGGACTGGCTAAAATTTAACTGCTTCTAAAGCTGGGGTATTGTTGATTCCATCAAATTATGCTAGTCTTGTCTCAGCTACTTGTTTGAGTCTCCCGCCAAACCACTCCTTTTCCAGCTGAATACTTGAGAGCTCGTTCTTCTTTCTTGGCAGACAAACTTTAAACACTTTGAACAAGTAAATGTAATGGAATGAATAGCATTTGGTTTTAGGAGCCCACTAACTGGGCTCTACCGCTGGGCTCAGGTCTCCACTTACAATATGAAGGGTACCTTAGTCCATCACGCTGACCTAGGGCGGGTTGGTGGAGAAGACCCTACATTTACTATAAAATTAATAACAAAATTCAAAAGAATTCTTTGACAAAGTCTATGTAACAAAAGCTGATGACAAGAATTCAAATGATTCCCTCTGGTACGTTAAATTCATTGATATTTTCCAGGTTAGATGACATCCAGGATGAATCTTACTTTCGATTTGGAGTCCCTGCAGCTCATCAAACCTTCGGCATAGGTTTAACTGTCAACGCGAGTGTAAAGGCTATGATCCTAGCACAAAAACAAGTAGCTGCGTTGGGGCATCCTGCGGTTAGTTTTTTAAAGCCTACTTGCCCTCGCTTCGCTTCAAAAGATGAATGCCCGTATTAATTTTAACCTGTTATCCCACGGGAACAAAGCAGTTTACTGGGATAAAATGTATCCTATAACCATTGCCCTTACATAAGCAACAAATAAGTTAGATTATGAAATTTACAACTATGTTAAATTACGCGACAATTATGTTAAATTATGAAATTTAACATATTTGTAAATTAATGTATTTAAATTATGAAATTTAGCATATTTGTAGCTTAATACGAATTAATCGGTTCATTAGTTTCGGAGTTGCCATACTAACTTTACCCTCTTATCCTGCGGGAATAAAGCCGTTTTCGAGCATGAAATTTATTAATTTATTATTTTAATTCCCGAGTTTTATACTTCTATTATCCCAAGTTTCATCTAAATCTGTCCAGAGGACTTTTCGTGAATCTTGGACAGACAGACAGACAATAAACCTAAATGTTTTGGTGTCTATATCGATAACAAAGCCTCCTGCATAAAAAAATATAAAAATATTTATTTACAAAATTTACCCTGTTACAGTACAGTTCAGTACAGATAGAAAGAAAGGCAACATTTTCTAAATAGGCCTATAGTAGCATGCAACATACCTACATATTTCAATACCTTTTACCGTGTACAGTTTACCTTCTAAATACCTATACCGTTACCGTTACCATAATACCAGAAAACCAGGATTACCAGGAAGGAAAGGAAGCGTTAATAACAACACAAAACAATATTTAATGATAAGCAAGCAACTCGCGCCATCCAACTTGAAAAAGACATAATATCATGCTCCAAAAACATGGCCACGGGACAGAGCATCAACGATCTGCTATCTTCATCTGCAACCAGCATCAGCTGCTTCAGTCTTGAATAAAGAAACATTTCTTCGACACGACGCCGCATCACACGATACGCCAAGTACACGCTTCGCCCGTGTTATGTAGGCGCGAAATCAGTAGTTTACAACGTCGCGCACGATTCATTCATGCTGGACAATTATTTTATATTTATACTGTCTGTACAGTCAAATTAAACAGTCTTTATCAAGGCTATCTGGCTTCTAGTTGGATGGCTCGAGTTGCTTATCATTAAATATTGTTGTTAAGCTTCCTTTCCTTCCTGGTAATTCTGGTTTTCTGGTATTCTGGTAACGGTACCGGTATAGGTATGTACAAGCTAAATTGTACACGTTAAAACGTATTGAAATATGTAGGTTCGTTGCGTGCTACTACAGGCCTCTAAGCCCAAGGGAAACTCGACAAGTGTACTAGTAGCTGATCCAAGCTATAGAGCAGCAAGCTATGTTGGCCCAATGAAATGGTTATCCATTCATGTTTTGTGGCTGTTCACCAGCGGAAATATTTTTACTATACTCGGAAATTAATCAGTAATAGTTTCATGCTAACAGGAGACTCTTTATCATGTGGGAGGGCCTAATAGTACTTAAACAGGTTGACCTTTATTTAGGCTACGATTCTAAAAGGATTTCTGTTATATAGACTTACAAAGTTATCAAATTTTCTAGACCATGATTTGTGGCCGAGGTATAGGTCAAGTTTGCATACATTCTTTTCTAAATTATAGAAAAGCCTAGCCTCTCGCTATAGCATGAACTTGTCTCGACTTTTATAGATTTATTGAAGTAACTTTCGAATTATACTACCTCATTAAAACTAAGGTAATTTATCGTTTTCAGGCCATAGAGGAGTTCTTCGAATTAATCAATAACTTCTTTTATAGCCAAGGACTCGATATATATTGGAGAGTGAATAATGTATTACCTAATGAAGCTGAACTCCTTCAAGTCATAAGGAAAAGTACGTATGTTAGGAAGAAGACCTGGACTCTGAACTCTTAGGGTTCAGAATACAAAATTTGCCAAAACAACATTATACATAAACTATTTAAGATTTATAGTTTTTTAATTCTAAATCAATATCCACTTATGATTCACCTAGATGTTTCGGAAAGATTCTTTAGTGAGAAGAAGGAATGGCAAATGGTCTCAGAATACCTTTTAAATTTACATACACAAAGTATTATTACAACAAAATTACAATTTATTATTATATAAACTCCGCGGAGCTGTATACGATACTGTTGTACTTTTTTTTTACTAATAGAGTTTTGCATTTTCATAGAAGGTGCTTGGTTCGTGTTCCCAGTGAAACTGTTGCAGCTGTTCAGCACTAACAAGACAGACTACAGTGAACTTGCATATAACGTTGGAATATATTACACCATGCTGGACGATTATTATAACTTGTTTCAGCCAAATGTAAGTTTAAAATTATAACAGTTACAGGTGTAAATATACCTAAAAACACCTGTAACTGTTATCAGTTACATAAAAACAAACAAAAATACGTATCATAAAAACACCTGTAACTGTTATCAGTTAAAATACGTATCATAAAAACACCTGTAACTGATAACAGTTTTGTGCAGTAAGCAGGCAAAAGAGCTGACACATGATGAAGTCACCCATGGACTGAGGATGAGGCGTCACTAATGCTTTGCATGAGAATTTTTTGCCAATCCTGAATGCTCGTGAATCAACCGGGGCCAATAGTGGTTCTAATGAAACTCAGTCCCAGTAAACACATGCCGGACGTCGACGGGTAACTGAAAAAGAATGACTGAAGGATAAAGTCTGTGAATACTTTCCAACAGTGAAACTGAAACATAAAATATTTGACTGTTGACTTCAAAAAGAGGGAGCTAACTAGCTGGTCGAGCAGATTATTACGCGATAGTTGAGATGTTATTGTAATTGTAGGGTACTCTTGGTACCAAGAGTGCTGATATTTGATGATATGATGAGTGCTAGTGCCATAATTCAATATTCAGCAGGTTGCATATATTATTTTAGGCTCAAAGATGGTGTTCCAAATTCAATCAAATCCACAGTACCTATCATGAATGGGCTTTAACTAAGTCAGTGCGCTTTACTGTCTAAAACTACATACATAGCCAATTACCATAGGTGGAATCATAGTCAAGCAATAACTTATTGAATATAAAAAAAACATTGGCACGATTGAACTGCTATCATTCAATACACAAATCGGGTAAATAAAGCTTCAAGTTATTGTTACAGGATTTGAAGAAGCTATCAACAACCAAAAACCATGTAAGTAATACAAGACAATTATTTTAACATGCTGCACAAACACAGTCACCTAATGCACTCATTGCATAAAGTTATTTAAAACTTGTACTTATTGAATTTAAGTCTAATTCTGATCTTTTGTATTATTGTTTATACTTGACGTGATAAAAGTTTCAAAATTTACTTTATAAACTTCAATTGAATCGAACCCCTAATTCTGTATATTAAAAAAATAATCTTAAATGGGCATGAATGCACAGGAGAAAACTAAAAAGAAATGAATTAAAATACGATAGTGAATTTAATTGGTGATAGCCTAGTGGTCAAGAATTCTGCCTCCTATTGTGGAGGTCTGGACTCGAATCCTAGGGCGCGCACTTCTGGCTTTTCGAAGTTATGTGCGTTTTAAGCATTTGCATTAAGCATAAATGTCACTCGCTATAACGGTGTAGGAAAACATTGTGAAGAAACTTGCATGCCGGGGAGTTTGCAAAAACTCAAAGGTAAACTCTGCCAATCCGCACTTGGCCAGCGTGGTGGATTATAGCCTTAACCTTCTCATTCAGAGAAGAGACCCGTGCTCACCCGTGCCCCTGGGCCCTGATGGGTTGAGAAGAAGAATGGATTTAATATACGAAGAGAGCATCCAAGACACAAATTGCCTGAAATTACTGCCCATGCTAAATAAATCTCGTCAGAGCTTCTACGTCACCAGATTCTTGAAAATGTCTTTAGATATCGCGAATCTGTTACCCTGGAGTTATTTGATACAGGAGGGCTACGCTCCAAACAACGATATCACAGAGGCCAAGAGGACTGTGGCCGTCATCCACGCGTTGCAGTTCCCTGATGTCGCCAGTGAGCTGGTCGGTATCCTTTAGAAAGAAACATCGACCAAGTACCCTCTCGAAGGCAAGAAACCTAATTGATTTAGTAGGGTAGTTTTAGAGATAGTGTCATTTTAAATTAGCAAAGTTGAATTTAATACTGCTAAATGGTATAAAACCTCTGTACTTTTTGCTTAAATAATATTATAATTACCATCTAATTATAGTTCCTAGGGTAATCGCAGCTGAAATGAATGATGGCTGAATGAGGTTTTTTGAATTGGCTGTCTCCAGTTCTCTCCAGGTAATAATTTAGTTCTTCATTTGAATGCATAAAATAATTCTTAACTAACAAAATATCAGATATTTTAGATAAAAAAACCAGCGACCTGAAACTGGTGAACCGTGCTCTTACACTGATAAGGAAGCACGGTAGCGATGAATATGCGAAAAACCTGTTGAAAACAAATGAGGGTGAAATTCGCGCAAAGGTAATTGATTTCACTTTGATTTGAACATTTGGATGTTTAACTGATTAAATGGCTTGTTTGGAAGAGGGACCCGGATGGCTTGGGGTCATGGAATAGGTTGACCAGTAGGTACTTACCTCCGTCTTCGGCCTTCGTCTTAGGCCTTCGTTCGCGTCACCTCGATCCAAAATGTTTTTCTCGTTACATACGCACACATTCGTTTTGTGGATGGGCCCATCCGAATTATAACCAAAATGCATATATCCAAGAGATCACTGTGACTTGAATATTCCGGGGAGCACCGGTAATTTGCTCGGGGTTCAGTCTGGGTGTGCTCAGTGGCGCCGCGCCTTAAACTTTACCTATTATTAGGAATTTAACAGAGTTGTTGGATTTGTTGCCAGGTCAGCTGACAACCTGTGAAGGTAGTTTGACTCACCACTCAGATAAATCCTCACGGCACTTGCATGATTTAGCTGCCTGGCTAGCCCCCCTCTAAAATTAATCGTAATATGTGTTATGAAAATATGGTGGTGGAGTATGATCTGGGCTTAGTAGAGAGATGACAGGTTTAGTAGAGAGATGTCCTCAGTAGCAGGTCATTATTGGGTTGAAGCCAGTCAACAAGCCCGAATTCTAAAATGGAGCGCAAATGTTTAGTTATATTGGAGACGCAGGTTTACTGAAGTCACTTTTTTTTTCCATCAGCAACACGTATCCTTTGCCTTGTTTTTAGGTGATAACCAAAACTTTAATTAATATAGTTTTTAAAATTTTTACAAGTTATTTATCGTAAGGACGTCTCTTGTTATAATAATAGCTCTAAGTGTCAGATATGATAGGTGAAAAATTTACTGTTTCAGATTAAGCAACTAGGAGGGAACCCACAATTAGAAGCTTTCATGGACGACCTCAGTTTGTGATCGGTAGCAGAGATAAACTTATAATCATGATGCCGTTTTATGCTGTATTTGGTTTAATAATAAAGGTAGTTTTAATAATAAATTGTATTCAATCAGTAGTTGTTTTAAATGAAAGAAGACTCCTGGACTCGAAGACTCTTCATTATAAGTAAGAAACAACAACGACACGGGCAAGAGAATTAGTATAATGTAGATGTTTTCAAAAAAGACTCAGTGGGCTTTTTTTGAGTCATACCCTGTACAAGTTAGCTTGATCTTTTTAACAGACGGGCTAGTGATGAGAAACAGAAAATATCTAGTAGTCCAAAAAATAAAGTTTTAAAATACTTGTAACTTTGACGAGATGGTGTGGGTGCATTATGCGTAAAATTCTTTATTGCACTAGACATAAAACATTGGGTCGATAAGCGACGGTGATCAATATTCATAATAAGTACCTTTAATATTACAGGTTTAATATTCAGACCATGAAACTAAACAACTTTTCTATAGAAACATGGGTTGAAAAGTGAAAAAAAAAATGGTCCCTCCCATAGAAAACTGGTCGATCATGTTGCCGATTTCGTATGGAAGATCTGAATTTTTTTTTCACTTTTCGACCCGTGTTTCTTTGGGAAAGTTGTTTACTTTCATAGTCTGAACCACCTATTTAAATTTGAGGGGATTTCCAAAAACAAACCCTGTGTGTAAAAATTAAGGTTAAAAAATAAAATAGTTTTATCTTTAAAACAGTTTTTATTAAGGAAGAGGAGCACAGCTAATATTATCATCATCAGAGTCGTCCGAGCTGGTGTCATCATCTCGAACTTTAATTATTATCTCGTATTCAATAAAATTATCGAAGTGGACATCGTGCATCCAAACAGATATTGTTACTTCTTTGACGCGTTGTACTACATTCGCCAAGTTTTCAGCTGTCACTTGACTACAAGCTTCTTCCAATAAACTGAGTTATTTGTTTGCGGTGAAGGAAGGAGATATCTTGGTACATACTGCGTTTCCTGTGAATGAAATATTTATTGTAAAAATAATATTATTAAGGAAATAGATGTTCAAGAATTTATCAAGAAAAAAAATATTTTTTACTGACCATTAATTTGTGCCCATATTAGCTCTATGGCATTATACTGACAATAATAGGGTGGCAATGTGATCACTCTGGTGCTTCGTCCAGCAAATATGCTGGCTTCCTCGGTTTGTGTGTGACCAGGCCAAGCATTACGCATTTGCGCATTGTCATGTCGGCCATTTGCTATAAGTACTAATGTTAAACTGGAAGATGTCTTTTATGCGGCGTAGGGTTCAAGCCAATCTATTAGCAGATGCATCTTCGATGTTACATTTATGGGCTTATATGTAATTAACCATACCATTTATATGTAAATAAAATAATAAACTTTATTACAATAAACCCATAATACGAATAAACACATAACATTTCATAACCGTATTGTGAATCGTTGAGAGGTGTCCTTGTCTGGATCTAATCCTGAACGTAGTATCAGATCATGTTTGTCATAAAAATGCGTTGTTATCAGGATGAAAACTTTATGTATAACTTCAGTTCCGTACTATAGTGAGTGAGTCTAATTAGGCTTGTGAGATTTGACCTGAACAAAGGGACGGGTACACAAACAGCCAAACAACAAGGAAATACCATAATAACTGTACACTGCAAGTAACCATAATCTGTACCAGATTGGTGTTCCAGGATCATCGGGTTTAGTGTTGTGTGTTAGCCATTCAATAATTTTCGAGTTGACTGTTCCATAATATTATGCTGTGTTACGGGTATTCACGATATGCTTTTTGCGCCGATATTTCGACCCGGTTGCATAGATTATGGTCCCGGATGAACTGGGGTGGCGATGAGAAACTTTTGATAGGTTGACAGATACCAGATGGATGACATTTGACACTAATACATTAGTCTGCCTACTTTGTTTCTAGTTCGTTTTTGAGTTTTGGGTACCATATCACGCCACACTACACTGACCACATCTTGTTTATTAGCAAGTTATATAGCCTGCAGTCGGGAGGTGCAAGGAAACCCAAAATTGACTTAAACATAATTTATTGATATTGACAAAACTACCATAAAAATTATATATTGTATGGGAAAGTTGCATATTACATAATTATTTGCGTTGCACGTTGCTGCGTTTCACGGACTTACATCCTGTCTTGTGTATGCTGCTATAATAATAATAATTGTACACACCATATAAGAACCACTTTATTGTACACACCATATAAGAACCACTGTATTATACACACCATATAAGAACCACTATTATACACACTATATAAGAATCCTTTTATTGTACACACCATATAAGAACCACTTTAATGTACACACCATATAAAAACCACTTTATTGTACACATCATATAAGAAACACATTACAAAGTATATATAAAAGCAAAGAGAATACAAAAGGCCGCTTTATCGCTATGCAGCGATTTCTTCCAGGCAACCTCAAGCTTCGAAGTTCGGTTATATTACTTTTAACAACTTTTAATAGCGTCAGACACATAAACTTTGGTTCACGTTTACAATCTACTTTGTTTCGTCATTGCACCTAGTGTGTCACATGGTACTCGTAAGTAATTCTGTTATATGCAATCAATGTAAATATCTTCAAGTGAAGAGTAAATAGGCTTCTACTAAGTTAGTGCGCCTACCATCGAAGACTTCATCGCCACTTACCATCAGGTGGGATCGTGGACGAGCACTAACTTATCTAAGTTAAAAAAAGCAATCTCATATTTATATCTTTTTCATCATAAAAAAACCGCCTTCAAATGACTAAGACAAGTAGTACAACGAAAAATCATTGCCAACACAGTCGTATCCATTTACGCGTTATTAAGGATAACTCAAAAACTACTCGTTAGATGTCGCTGCAAATAAACTGGGACCAGTTGTGAAGCACCAGCTTTTGATCAAAGAGTTATCAAAATCTGTCTTCTCAGTAAAATGTTCTGACGTAACAAATGTAAATTAATTTTACAAAAGATACACACGACTTGAGAACCTTTTCCTTTTTTGAAATCGTAGCCGTAACGAGTCTTACAAAAGAAAAGATTTTAAGGGGATAAAAAACTTTATAAGGATAACACTTAGAAATAATGACTATACTAAATGTTTGCACACTTTATACGGCCACACATATACGATCTGAAGGTGAGGTTGGCGCAGGTGGTATAAGGAATAAATGCTTATTATGGGATCTGTTGGGCCGAGACGGAGCTAAAAATCTTTAGACAAAATGAAAGCAATGAAGTTGTGTACAAATTCCAACATTTATCGAAAATGATCGCGAAAATTCGTAAAAATATTTTTATTGTTTTATTTTCTACTAGCTGTGCCCGCGACTGCGTGGAATTTATCGAAGAAATAACAGGACTTATGGAATATTAACAGCGTAAGTCAATCCTTACTACATAAGCTATCGACGTGTCAAAGTCCCGTCAAAATCAGTCCAGGTGTTCCAGAGATTAGCCGGAACAAACATACAAAAATTTAAAACAAAAATTATTTT
>DWJZ01010337.1:0-10175 GCA_018249125.1 Asbolis capucinus
ATTTGGATAAAAATACCATAACAATTAAATCGGTATAAAAGAAAGTTAAATAAATTGTTTTGTTTTATGTAACTTTTAACTTCAATAAAAAGGGAAATAAAAAAGGGTTATGAAATTATTACTAGAAAAAAAATTATTAATCAATTTGACATGTTTTTTATCCCTGTCCAAAAATAAATCACCATTTGGATACCCAAAAAAAAAATCGTATTTCTCTCTTTATCTTCCTCCTCTTCGTTCAGCCGTCTTTTCCATTCTTCTGCTACCTGAACTAAGGGCAAATTATTTATAAGACTGAAATCCTTCAGTGTTGATGGGTATAAATTCAAAGCCAATCTCAAATAATTAATTTCATATAGGTATTTTTAAATGTATGCACTTATTTTGGTTCTCAATATAATTCATACCTGAGTCTGGTGTTATCGTTAGCTCGTTTGCCTTCGTTTGCGTATAACTTATAAAATCCTGTTAGTTAGTTTGATTATTTGTTAATTTCATGCTAACATACCTACTCAAACTGGTGTGGCAAAATTGCCACTAGGGCTGGTTTATTCCTTGGGATTCCAGAGGTTCTACGAGTGGTCTGTATTGTGACAACCGTGTACCTAATTGCACCTGTAATGTGACTTTAGGGCGGAAGTAAAACTGTTTCGAAATAAGAATAGGATTATGCGAACAGCTGTATGTGAGGAACGGAACTCATGCATACTTACTTTAATTCCTGGTGGTGTTCTCGCAGGCCAGCGTCACACGGTTTTGATGAGACGGTCCCTTTTCACACACACACAATTTCTCCAATCTTCAGGTCCACACAATAATATATAAAGAGGTGAAATATAAAGGATTTTTTAACACCAAGACAGTAAAAAGGCGCGAGCGCATAGCGGTGGACTGACGTTACTCGAAGAGATTTTTTAAATCGCGGCAAATTAGCGCGTCACTTCGCTATCCCTTTCGGTACGCTTGAAACGGAAGGAGAGGGATATATCAGGAATAGTACATTACAGATGCGATCCATTTTACGTACAAGTGGTCTAATGTAGATAATATATACAAAACAAACGCTTAACATGCATGACAACAAAACGATTAATATTTAAAACTATTAATGTAATATAAATTTACACAATATAAGTTGTCTTCAAGACACCCTTTGTTAAATTTCGAAACTTTCCGATATTGAAACAATACTACAGATAAATAAAGGCTTAATTGCTCAAAGGGGTTTTTGATGTATACCAGAGTTTCCCGATTTTAACATACGGGATGGAAATGTAATCCAATTTAAATTAAAGGAAAATAAAAAAAAATCTACACACTTGCTCGAATTCGGTTAAAATCAAGGGCATAAAAACTATTGAATTTAGAAATTGTTTGGTTTTTTGGAATAAATTACAAACGTCTGTGTTTCTGCTCGAGTATAATGTTTTCAAGACAAGATTGAATAGGTTTCTTCTAAGTTAATGTGCTTTACCATCTAAGACTATATCGCCACTTACTATCAGGTGGGATTGAAGTCAAGCATTAACTTTTAATATTAAAAAAAAGGTTTGCCAACCTAAAGGCTGAAGGAGTTCTTCCAACAAACCACATTGTAGCAGAGTATGAGGCCACAGTTATGATGAGACCGATGCTCAGTAGTGGGCTATTAATTTAGATAAATCATTCTACTAAATTGTTTTTTTTTTCTTTGTGTTGGCAGTGTATAAGTGTGTGTGTAACATTATAAATGTGAAAAGTGACTCTGTTTATCTATCAGCTTGTAAGTTAACAATCTAAAGTACTGAAACGATTTTGACAAAACTTGATACAGAAGCTACTTTTTCTACGAAAATATGCTTGAGGGATTTGAAACAGAGAGCGAAACTTCTTAAGATTGTATTATTCTACTAGAGATGGAGAAGGAGGTGGATTGAATGGGTATTGAAGAGTGTGTACCTTAGGGACGTAGTCGCGGGAAAAAGCTAGTTTTTTAATAAAATTTTCATAAAGATGTTTTAAATATACTCAGATACATAACAAACAATCCATTTTACAAAAAAAATCTGGATGGGATCAAACCCAGAACCTCCAGCTTAGTAGTCTGGTATTACTAAGTACTACACTAACAGGCCAGTTAAAGCAACAATGAAATAAAATATAGAAAAACAAGATAAAATAGAAGCTTCAGTAAAAACACGTCGTTAGTAAAAGATACAGGTGTGTCATCGGTTAGCAGGAATGTATTTTTAAAATTAAAACTATTGAAAATAGTTTTCCTGCAAGTCACTCCAATTCCTTCTTACTCATCACAGAAAGTTGATAGATTTGTTGATAGAATGTTATCTATTGTAGTCTATAGTAATATTATAAAATGGAATAATTTGATTGCTTGAAGATGAGCTCCCAAACTACTGAGCCGGTTGGTCTAGTGGTTAGTGAACCTGACTGCTACTGAAGGTCGTGGGTTCGATTCCCACCCAGGTTAAACTTATCTGTGATGAGCTGGAATGTTTGTTCTGTGTGTCTGGGTGTAAATGTCTATATAAGTATGTATTTAACAATATATATGTATGTTATTAGTTGCCTGATCACCATAGTACAAGCTAACGCTTAGTTCGGGGTCAGTTGGCCGTGTGTGACTTGTCCAAAGTATATTATTATTTATTTATATATAGCTATCACAATATGAATAATTGAAAAAAATATGGCCTGTGGTAAAAATAGTGTGGCAGCTCAGTAATACCTAACTACTTAGAGGTCGTGGGTTTGAATCCCACCCAGATTTTTTTGTAAATAAAATCGATATTTTTTACAGGATCAAATAAAATGTAATAAGTGAAAATGATTCTTAGTACTACTCGTAAGTCCAGGAGTGAACTTTTTCCAAGATATTAAAAAGTTCCAATAGTTGGCAGCTAACTTGAAACATTAAAAGATATCCTACTCGTTCTTGCAGATCATTTATAAGTTTTCTCGGTTCGTTCGTAATATTAATTAAACTGTTTCTTCCACTAATTGCGTTCGTCTTACTTTACAGGGTTCCGTGGTTACAAATTCGGAACCCTTATATTTTTTATTCCCTATTCACTAGTCATCCTCTTATATATATATATATATATATACACATATATATATGCACACACCATATGTCTGTATATACATATATATTTGTTTTTTTTTTAATATATTTTTGGGCAACTCACACACGTACATCTAACCCCAAACTGAGCATTAGCTTAGTTAGTTAGCATATATATTAGCATTTATATCACACACACACACATAATATGTCTCTCACCTACACACACATGTCTTTTGGTCTTTAATTTATTATGTAATTTAATTAATTTCAGTTGGTTTATTTTAATACTAATTCTCCGATCCAGTAACTCAAATGGGAGAAGACGCTGGTCCCTGAAACACAGTTTTCAACTACCTCGGGGACCAGAGACTTCATATTAATGATGTAATATCCCTAAGAGAATTAATAAAGATTATTATTAATAAATTATGGAAAAAATGTAATGTAATGTAATGATTGAAAAAACAGACTTTGGTTTACATCGACAAGTATTGAATTAAGAAAATTATCAACGTCCAACTTTGTTAATTGAAATTATATAAATAATTCAATAAAATCCGCATCATTAGGGACAATACAAATCAACCCGTCAGTGAAATTTAAGTGAGATTACATTTTAAGCACCGGCTTTCTAACGAAAACGAATCATCAAAAACCAGCAAAAAATATGAGTAAACATATACATATGTAGTCATGATAATAATTTTATAATACTGCTGTCCACCCGCGGCTCCGCCCACGTGGCGCTATTATTGATATAAAGGAGCCTATCTCACTCTCCAGACCATCAACTACCTCCACATACACCCTCTACTCTCTGTCGTTCCGTGTCGATGTGAAAACCTACACACATTTTCGCATTTATAATACAAAAAAATTTTCTTTTGTAATAGTGTCATTAAAAAAAACTACTGAATTCATTAACTATAAAACTACTCTCTAAACATTACTTTTTAAACAAATTGTTTTAAGTCACTCGCCTTTTAACATTCGACTCATGTTGTTATTTTATTTAATTTTCCCCGGTTAAAGTGAAAACTGTTCAGTACGTTATAATTTTGGCGATGAACTCGTACATCCAGACTATGTAGCATAATCTATTTGCGAAGACTTGAAAGTTGCATATTTTATGTAGTTTGACATTGGTGTGCTATCAACACTTCTAAGGGAGAGCGTGACAATTCCAGGACCATGGTCAATATTTGACGGGCAATAATATTTTAATGTTTCTGTGTTGTTCAAGCCAAGGATACGGGGAGGCTGCAGGGCTGCTCTTACTACACGGCTGTTTGTATCAGTGTAAAAGGTCCACGGAGATCCCCGAGTGCCACGTGTGAGCTCTCCTGCTGGAAGGTTTCAGATGGTAAGAATTTTACAAAGTCAAGGTTTCTTCTAAAGATTTTTGGAAAAAGAAAGAGGCTATGCGATGTCTGTCTACCTTTCTATCCCTTACGAATTGAAATAGGTGAATTTAACAGAATGTACATCGAAAATTATAATATTTAGTAGGTGATTAATGTTAACAACATAAATGAACTTATATTCATGCGATGAAAGCTTTCTATTACCTCGTAATATGGTTACCTGAAGTGATTATTAGAGCATTTTAATATTCAATTATGCAACGCTTAAGTTCTGAAGTTGACGGAGTTATTAAAGTTGGTGGAGTCACGCGCGCGGCCGCCAGGACGACGCCGTGACGATTAAAACTTGTCACGACTATCTACGTAGGGTTCCGCAGTTAAATCGAAACCCTTACTTGCACTATCATACTTTATGTACCACATTCTCTTGTTCGTTCATGGCCTAGCCCGTAGTACTAGATAGATGTAATTAGGCATGAACATTTGCTATTATTATGACACCAAAGAGGTAAAATAAAATGATTAAAAAGTTTTAGGCTGCGTTCCGAACTGGTCAAATCCGAAATGTATAAGCACGGGTTGATTGGCGGACAATGCCATTAGCCATAAAGTTATGTCCTCTGTTCCTTTTTGATAAGAGGTAATATAAGTAGATATAAATAAATATAATGGGGCTCAATTGTTTGAGGTAAACTGAAACTGGGGTGAACTATTGTGGGTGTGGAGAGACCTGAACTGAGCGCACGTTTTAAGCGTTATTTTTAGTTTTCTAATGTTTTTTTTAATAAAATCATTGCCACAGACTCTGATAAAAATACCGCGATACAGGAACCCGTTGCGCATAACAAATCCACGTAAATAAAACGTAGAAATAATAAAGCAAAATACAGTCTCTTCATATTCCGATAACGAAGATAGTTATCCGCCGGAGTCTCGTCGCTATCTACAATTAAAACTTATTGCGACTTGTTGCCACGTAGCTCACGAACTGTCCTAATAGGGGGTCTTCACTCATTTCTCCGTTGAACGAATGATGTTAATGAACACGCATGTAGAATAGTTGATGGGGACTGCAGACCGACGGATCGTAGTCGGTTCCTGTCTGAGGCAACTGATGGCCCACTGAGCACGAGTCTTTCATTTGTTGAGGAGCGCTCGAGCGTATACCATGTTGCTCCGATATGAATTAGTTTTGTATGCCGCCCGAAGGCTTCCGATGTGGCTTATGTAAATAATTGCTATCTAACGGTAACAACCGAGACCGATGGTATTAGCATGTCAAGAATTGCAACATCTAACAGCCTAATCCTAAAACCTTGACACAAGTTTGAAGGTAGTTCAACTTATATACAAAGAGTGTTTGCGTTAACTAATACGGAACCCCACGCGCCGGCTCCGACAAACATCATTAGACACTGCAAACACTGCAGACACTTGCCGTTTATCTAAACACTTTTATAGGAATTCTATTACATCGCCATTCTGCTTTACACTTCAACACACAAGTGACTGAAGATGTTAAAAGTGTCGCTCTGAAAACCAGCGGCTGTCGGCCACTGCTACTTTGGCGCATCCCTATTTGTTAATGCAAGAAAATATTAAATGAATTTTTTTTGTTCTCTTAATTTATTTTGTATTACTGACGAAATAAACACACTCTTTACATATACTTTTTCTTTACACACTACATACACACACACATTTAATATTTTTCTTTACAATGTGTAATTGAAAAACATGTAGTACATTAAATCTATGTTCAGACACCATTTCTTCGATACGAATTATTGCAGAAATACTCGGATTAGATAAAAAATATTTTTTTTGTGCAGATTTTCACCCCATTGCATCGATAACTCTGAATAGTTTAAATTCCATAGTACAATTGTGATTGAGTTACTTACTATTTACAAACAATACAGTGAAAACCTTAACGTAAATATCATAAAATAACTTAATTGTACAAGATCATCAATCGTCATGTTCCCTCACCTGAAATTGAACCCTCTGTAATTCATGTCATATACGAGTATACTATGATTGAATGTTGTTTAACATGAAATCGAAACGATAATAAAATATACATAGTCGTGCTATGTTGCCACGACTGTAATTGAACCCATTAAATCCACTTCATATCCGCCATTAGAGGAAATGGACAAAGTAATTTCATGCTGGCCGGTGAACAAATATCTTACGGTGAATATTTTATGCGCTACATGATGAATTAACTGAAGTTTGATGCCATTGGTATACGCTATGTAGCTTAATTGGTAAAGCCTGTTCGGGTTCAATTTCGAACTGGTATCGGTTCTAAGATAAATGTTTCTTCTCCGTTCTTCTCTCCTCTGTTAGGGGTGCCATTTTTTGCCGACGTCGATCATTTCTTTGGTATTTCTAATGACATGTGTATAAATGGTGGTGACCACTTTTCGTCAACTTGCTCGTCAGCTTAGTCGCTGGATATTACGATACAACATACAACAACAAATTGAAGAAAATAAAAAAATAAATTAAGATTAATATTCCGTTTCACGAAATGAAAATTTAAACTTAACAAAAGTAATTCTAATAAACCTCCCGACAAAAGAACTGCGGGGCTATCTTTATAGCACTTAAATACATTTGTGGGGTTTAATTAAAAATGTCTAAATAGAGTTCTTTAAATAAATCCCGGCCGATAAAAATGACCCGGGGTTATGAGGGTTGCGTGTTAATTTCCCGCTCGCTCGTTAATTCGTCCACGTGAGGGTAGACCCACTTTCCATACTAACTGTACGGCTGAGGAGCTCAACGCAGGCCGGCCGGCGTTGACTTGAATTACCGGACACTTTGAATAAGTGTTGAGGCGTGATGTATAAGGCGACCTAGATTTATTTTGTTGTAAATCTTTTTTTTGAGCTCAGCGACCCAGAAATAACTTTCACCATCAGTCACTGTCGGGGCAAGTGTGATCAGTTTACTGAAGGGTCATGTGGGTGCTGCTTTGAAACCACATCTGGTCTTTAAGATCAACGTGACATTGTAGTCATTTGCTTATTGCTATTTGCTTATTGAATTATTGGTAGTCAATCGTTTTTAGATAAACATATCAAAATTGATTTTGAAACCAAAAATAGACATTAGTTTTTTAATGGAACAGCCAACCCACGACCAGAGAAGACATGGTACTTGGGTGGCAAAGGCACGACTAATGCATTGTTTTTTAAGAAAGAAGAAGTATCTATTAAGTTCCTAGCCAGAATATTATAATATTCATATCTTAATGTTTCTATTTAAAACATTTCACTAATACTAATTTAAGTGTAAAATAATTTGCCGTGAGAGAAATTCACGGCAACATTAGATATTTCTTAAATAACATTACTATTAGGCGCAATATATTAGTGCAATGTTAAATTGATGTACTGCGCTTACAGCAAGAACGGTATATCTTTAATATGAAACAATTTCAACATGAATTTTCACAAGTCTAATATATTTTGTAGCAGAAATTCATTTCGACGTAAAATTCATTTTGAAAACAGAGGAATTATTGAGCCCATGCATTTGACAATCGTAGCGAGTCGAGCGAGTCGGGCGCGTGAAATTACGAGTGCATATTTCGAGAGCTCACGGAATTGGGCACTTGACGAATATTAATAAACTACATTTTAGAATTGAAATTCAGGCCAAACTTGTTTTTTTCGTTTTGATTCGCTTATTAAAATATGTTCTATATATCTACCTAACAGCAATGGTACGAATTATAAATTAGTCTCTCGATTTTTTTTTTAAATTTATGTGCGTCCAAGTTAATTATCTTTTACTTTGCTGCAACTTAAACTTCGGGAGGAAACCTGCGCTCCAGAGAGATCCATGTAAGTTCTTAAAAGAGTGTGAAGTCTTAGAATCTGCACTTAGCCAGTGTAGTGGACTACGTCCACAGACATGGATCATAATGGCCAAATTCCTTACGTAGTGAAGCTCGAACTCAAATAATTCGAACAAAAGACAAAAAAATAGGCTATACTTTTGTGGAACATATTAAAACACAAGTTTATCGTGAATATTGACGTATGTATAAATAAATGAACGAAGAGGTTCATTTCCCTCCGCGCAGTGAGTGCTCCAGCCGCTTCAGCTCCACCTCGCTCGCTTGACACCAAACTGTCTGTATTCATTACCAACTCTTGTGCACGGGTTCAGTATCTATCGTAATAAATCTGTAACCGACCGCTGTCTGTTCGTGGAAGTTATTTAGAAAAAACTTCTGCATGGTCTTAGAACAGAACAGACTTCAAAACATTTACTTTTAGAATATTTCTCTGTTTATGCGTTTGTTGGTTTGAAATGTTGACTGTGTGTTTGTGCTTGATTACCGCAGAAATAGCTGAGCCGATTTAAATCTGTCTTGTATTGTAATTTTGGATTAAAAATTATTTTAAGCCGTTCACAATTAGTAAAGATATTAGTTTCAAAAATATCGTCTACGGCACCAGGCTGTAACGAGGCGGGTTTTTCTTGTCTCCTCGTGACTGAGAAGGTCAGCTATACCATTGAGAATTTGTGGAGGAGTTGGTGGCGTCAAGGTTCGGAAATTTTTATACCAGCAAGAACTTTTGCAACTAGCGGTCACACACTCGCTTAATGACAGTCCCGCTGTTGTTCAACTTCGCTTAAGACTATCAAAGGTCGCCAGGCTACGAGTATTTAGTACCGTTACTAGTTCGTATATAAAACGGAATCGATACCTCGTATGCAAGTCCTCACATGAAATCAGTCTGAAATTCGGAGCGTACATTTGGAGTGGTCAAATTACCGACATGTCGGCTGAAGGCTCTCGCGGACGAATCATACGTCCTGTGAAGGGTCGTTTGACCCCAATAACGATACGGGAACAAACGCGTTCGCTGTCAGTGTGATGCAATTTTAGTTTCCACCCGCGGCTTCACGTGGTGGATGATAAAAAGTAGCTAGTGCGTACGTGCTTAGGTGTAGAAAGTGCTTAGGTGTTATACAAGACTATAGTCTGACTCTGTTTCTCTGACTGACTCTATAGTCTGATTCAGGAGTTTTTGCGTGAATGACCAGTAAACACCCGGCACAAACTTTCGCATTTATAATTTTAGTAGAATGCTGGCTTCAAGTGTCGTTCATCACAATTTTAATTCAAATACAGTCACAGTTTGTGTACACATGCGTGTAGAGCATAAGTGGAAGCGTGTTTGATTTGTGTGAAAGCGTATTCGTGATGCTTTAGTGACTTTCGGCTTAGTATTGGTATGTACTGGTACCTTATCCCGGATCTCCTGGCGCATCTTCTCCCTTTCTTCCTCCATCTTGCGGTGCTTCTCCTTGCGCCGCTCCTCAGCCTCACGGATGGCCTCCTGCCGTTCACGTTCCGCCTCTTCTTCCTTCTCCTTATCGTCGCTGTCATCACCATCACCACCTACCGCCCCTGGAACAAGGAAAACAAACATGTTAATTGGATGTTCAATTTTATTCTTTGGCTGATATTTTTTCATAGGATTCGCGGAAGATTATGTAGAAGAGTCACACGATTGTAATTGGTTATGGGTATTCAATGAATCACACATACATCAACAATTTCTCTTTAGAATGAGAGAGCATACTCCATCTCGTAGTAAAAATTCCAATTTGTGAATTTAAAACTGTATTTAAAGTGTATAATGATCTCAACCCATCACGACCCACTATTGAGCACGGATTGGCAGACTTCACACACGTTTAAGTTTTGCAAACTC
>DWJZ01010338.1:0-10174 GCA_018249125.1 Asbolis capucinus
TGAGGCGTCGGGTTGCGTCCCCAGGCTCGATTCTGGTAAGCGTTACAGAATATCTTTCCTTCACAAGCCGGGAACGCAGCGATGTCTGATTTTCATTTCTGATGTTGTAAAACAAGAAATAATATTTATCTGACATGTACATATCTTCAAATATTTGTTATGTTTTCCGATTTTAGAAATTATTATAAACGTTTAAACTAAAATTAATATGAAACAAGTGCAAGATCTTCCCCGCGCAATAAGAGATACGTAGTTTATAGCAGCTAACGCACAAACAAAACATGTCTCAATCGATCAATCAATCAAATGCTTTTATTTTTGTCCACATTTTACAATAAGTATTCCAAATAAAATATGTGTCAGGTCGACCTTTCTTTGGCAAAATCAAGAATGAATGGAATTTTACAACGCTCGTGCACTATACCTATGCACGACTACATCAGGTGAAAACGTATTCAAGCAATAACTTGTTCCATGCCAAAAAAACCAGATTAAGTACAAAAGCCTAAAAGATATAAAATCACACCAACAATATACAAAAAAATACTTTACATCTTGAACGTAAGTACGTGAACCACGTGGTCGCAGCACGATCTTAAAAGGTTGGAGGACGGTGGAGGAATTTTGATGAAGGGCGTGCCCTCCGGTTCCGACCTTGGAGGCCTTGAAGTATGTACATAATACTTCTTTTGTAGATACCACCTGAATTTATTGAAATCACTGAAAGGGTCCGCTTAACTTGGCTGTATTTTTATTAAGAGGTTTCGCCAGTTTGTGCGTGAATGATTCCATTATTGTGATATGTTTTCAAGTGGATAATTTTGTACTGCTTAATGCTACTCGTATCTAAAAGGCGATAATTTTTTTAACAAAGGTCTATAGTAATTCTAAACCGAGAGACACTTATGTAAAGCATCGCGGTATGTACAGGGTAGTTTCCAAAATTTAAATAAATGTTTTAGCTCAACATATGTATATATTACTAATATAAAAAATGTGAACTTTGTGAAAATATTTAGATTTGTGAGTTTCCTTCACGCGCTAACAGCTAAATGGATTAAAATGAAAGACGCTAGTATAACACACCGGCTACTTTTTATCAACACATGACGCGGGCGAAGTCGTCAGTAGAAACTAGCATCAAATAACATCTTGTACCACAATTTTATTCTGTCAGTTTTCACTCAACACTTTCGTGACTCCTTTGGCGTTGCTACTCGTAATATCCGTGGGTGGCGGTGTTATTTTACCACCAGATGAAGAAATACAAAATATAATACAGAAATGTAAAATATCATTAATACAGACACAGTATTTTGTACAATTCATTAATTGCAGAAATGTAACGTTGATGGGCAAGGACATAAAGACCATATTTCACGCACATCACCCCCCTCCCCCCGCAGCTAACTGCGGAAAACGTTTACAACTACGTATTTTCCGCACTCATTTAATTTTTACCGCAGCCATTATGAACTGCGCAGTAATTCCGCAGGTGACCTCATATATTTAGGGATCCGTAACTGGATATGGGAAACGCATATTACGTGTCCCGTACGTAATATGAGAGTATTTTAATTCTTTCTGTGTTGTTTCTTTGCTTGTAACGTTGGCAATGTCTTCACTATTTCTAATATTATTGAGTTCCCATAAGGTGGCCATCTGTTCGTTTGTCAGCTGTTTATTAAAAAAACAATTAAGAACATATATGTATGTTGTCAAGCAATAAAGTAGCGAATGAATTTTTACTTTACCGTGATATTGATAGTGATAATCCTATTTGCAAATTGCCGGATGTGATGTGCTATTAATGTTTTCCGTGCCAAGACACGGATCAGTTCATCAAGCAACACTACATACATATATTCACTTAGTTCCTTTAATAAACAATCTACGGAACCCTGGGTTAAGGTAAGACTCCCGCTTCAGTAATAATTATATATTATAATGAGTACTCGGCTGAACAAATTCGTGTTCTATCTCTTTCCCATCTGCGAACGGTTGGGGTAAAATTTGCTTCAAGTTTTTTCCCTAAGTGGGCGTTTTGTGCCTATGTAAGGCTTATCTACTGGCCTAAGGTGATCCTAATCTCGATACGCTCGTACCATGCTTCTGTCGAGCTTTCAAGGGAGCTTTAAAAAGCTTTTAAGGGTTAATAAAGCTATCTCCCCTTCCAACTTGAAGGCTGTTTCGTTTCGAAGGTTTTTGTTTATTTGTATTAAAATTCTTAACAAGCTGAGATAGCCTAGGTTTGAATTCGAGGTTCAAAGTTCCAAATCTGCATGTAACGATTTTTTGTACGTCAGAAGTTAGGTAATTATTACTTGGTAAAATAATCAATATTTTCAATATGATTTCTGCGTATTTTAGGATATTATTGAGAAGATCAATATTTGTAACTAAATAGCTTTGATTATTTATTGATTCGGTTGGCTATTTTAGACATTTACGATAATCATGTCATTCACATTTAATTTGCATTTTTTTAACGCTTTCGTCACATTTATGGTAGAATAAATAACAAGAGGCGCCTTATAGTAATAATCATTATCGACAAATCATTTAAAACAAAAAGGCCGTTAGCACCGTATCCACTGACCAGAGGTTAATCCATCGATACGAGTTAATCGTTCGATAATTGAAATTGTTAATCTGCTCACATCATGGCGCGAACCAGAACGTGTGTAAGATTCGTTTTACTGCACAGACCTCCTAAAACTAAATTTACTAGTAACTTACTCCTAGTAATTAAACAAACTTTACTAGCAACGTAGTACTTTAATACAGCAATACTTATATCGTTGCGTATGTATTTAATATTTATTCTTAAATTCTACATTAAAATCTTCAATCTAAAATTGTGCACATGAAGTTTGTCTTTAGCAACATTTTTTTAAAGTTAAAGTACTAATCGCTCTATAAATTCTTATAGTGAGTGGTTTTGAAAGAAAAGTGGCAAGCCACTCCCAAGGAGTTCGTACTAAGTCTCCCCTTTTGTGGTGGATAGAGGAAGTTTTTGTGATAAAAATACGTTGGAATCCTCCATTTTACATTTTATTTGTTTATAATTATTAGTTTTATGTAACTGTTACACATATCATTATTATGATTCATTCCCAGGGGGTGGGGTCGCAGTCAAGTGAAATGTTTAACGTAAAATATATTGCTCAATACTTTACATTACTTACATTTCCTATTAAATTCTAGCTACTTGCACTTTGAATCCAGCAACAAGTAAAATATGATCGAAACTAAAATTGGAACAAAGCGACTTTTGCAAACCAATATTTTAGTTTGGAACAATATTTCAGAACTCCCATTTCGAAGTTGACAGCGAACATTACAATAGTAAAAAGGCAGGTGGAACACAAATTCCCCAACAAAGCACACATTCTGACGTCAAATTTCAGACGTAAATTTGTATCTCGTAACATCTCCCTCGGAACAGAATTGTCTCACAGGGATTACACGCCTGCCTCACTAATGAAGGTGAAAGATAAATTTCAAGACTTGCTATGTTAAAAACATTTAATACAATTTCACATTACATCATACTGCATCGTTTACTCAGTGGCGTAACTATACAGTGGCAAGAGTGGCTAAACGCCACAGAGACCTTAGCCTGAAGAAGCCCCCGGTCCGAGAGGCTGAGAGCTCATAAGTAACCAAATATTAACAAAATTTAGTAAGAAACATAAATTTTATGTAAGTACTTAAAATCAGTTAAAGTTACAACTAAAGAACGTTATATTTAGTTTAAATTAAACTTTAATTAATCATAAGATACATATTTATAATAAGCTTCTTAAAATAACACAATTAAAGTGGACACAATATTACTGTGTTGTATAGAAACCACCTTAGTAATTTATTAAAATTAAACTAAGTATAAGTATATTTCTTGGGGCCCATCCAATGGATTGTCCACGGGCATCAGATGGTATGGTTACGCCGCTGCTACTAGAGAGAAATATAACAGAATCTTTATTGCACCGTTCTTAATAACAATTAGGTGTCAATTTTAATTAAAATATACATCAGTGTCTGCATGAACCCTGCTGGTGCATGGCGATGTCATAAAGGGATGTAATACAATATTAACTATACAATTCATCTTACTTGTAAAATATTCACTTATTCATCTACTGTACTGAAAATATATGTATACTTAGAGATTTAGACAACGCATTCACTTCCAAGTGATGTGTATCGCATATTTTGTGTTAAACATTATTTCACCTTCTCACTTTAATGTTCAATCTACGTACAGTACCATCAAATATGTATATTTTAAATGTTCTAATGCCTTATCGAAACTACGCCACGTTTTCAGTTCTTATGATATTATTTTAATTAAATCCAGCACAATATTTTTGTAATGTCTACAAGTCGCGTCAAGTTCTGTGAAGCCAATTACACGGACTACCAGGAAGATGTCGTTTAAGACAACCTGAGCATGCTCCTCAACTATGAACAACTCTCGAGCTATGCGACCAACACCTGCAACGCCTGCGCTAGGAATGTAAACACTAAGACATTATTTGCACCAGAACGTCTCAACGTCTCAGTAAAATATGAAGCATTTCTCTCATATTACCGTTCTATTTCTTTCCGCAAACAGAACATTGCCATTTAATCTCAATTTAATTTCGACGTCGCGCCGTCTGTATGTAATATTGCGAGTTACAAACCCTAGTTATTAACTTAGGAGACTGTTTTCGACGTTGTTTGTCTAATAATGTCTGATCCGTTTGTTATTATGACAGAATCCTTTTTTAAGGTATAACTATGTAAAAACATCATAGACAGAGCCCCGCCAGCTTCAACGCGTTAATAAGCGTATTGCATAACTGAGAAGCCCCAGAGCATACTCCACCATGATGCTCCAGTGCGGAATGCTGGAGATATATTTTTAAAATAAAAAGCTCGTTACTATGCAGTATACACATATGTGTCTGAATATCTTTTTGGACAACTCGCACATGGCCATCTGACCCCAAACTAAATGTTAGCTTGTACTATGATGATCAGAAAACTGATAAACGTACATATGTATATATTTTTAAATATGTACATACATAGATTATGTTTTCACCGTAACCCACGACCTCCGGTGTAAGTTAGGTTCACTAACAACTACGCCAATCGGCCTGTCAATATATGTATTTTAGTTTTCTAAAGTTGAATGATATTTTTTTTCATTTGTGATTTTTTTCATACTATATAAAGAAAATTGTTAATTTTCCATATTTGTTACTTTTGAATATTCTTATAAGTTATAGGAAACTGTATAAAAAAACTGCCCAACAGAAATGGATACACAGTAATATTTGAATTAGGGCAATACATATGTCTGTGACAATATAAAACCCACACAAGTAGACAAAACACATTTCTGTAACATTCAATGATAGCAATGAAATAGTAAAGATCTTTTGAAAATCAAGAGTATCAAATGACATAAAAAGGAATTATTACACTAAATCCGAGGCTAAAGTCCAGCACGAACGATACACTTGTCCTAGTCCCGTCAGTCCGGAAATCCCGGCTGAGGACAGTTTGATCCGGACACCAGCTTCGGTACACGGAAACCCCTCTTATTTATTACACGGTACCAGTAAAAAACCGGATAATCTATATCCGTACAATGAACGGATAATGCTACTACAGTAAAATTATAACAATGTATGAATTAATTATGGTTATTAATGAAGTAATTAATGATAATGGTTTCTAATTCTTAGTATTTTCATCGCAAGCTTATATTTGATTTGCAATATTTGTACGTGTCAAATCTTGCGAGTTAATTTAAAAACACTCTTACTCTACGTAGCTACATTTTAGCTTATTGCGGTCTGATGAGATGAACTATCGTGCAAAACATAACATATTACAGTGCTTAGGACTTATGTCAGAAGACCTTAAAAAATTTTTCGACATTACATAAATGTCATAATATAAAAGCGTTTCTTTTTAGTTTTTAAACTATCAATTTACTTTACGATTACCATAAACAGCAGTATATTATGACTACAATTACTTGAACAATGGAAACGTATTTAAAAGTAATTCTGTTCAAAATACTCGGCATTTGAGAAAGATTATAATGAACAAGGACAGATTAAAGTATTTTAAATCATTCTCAAGACAAAATTGACTAATTTAAACTTACGCCTCAATAACTACACACATTATTTTGATTGATTCTTAATCAGGGCCGAAGAAAATCTTTGAATAATGCTTATCAAAACCTAATAATTATACACACTATCATGACGTAGGACCACCACATCACAAGGAATGAGTCTACACAGCAGTAATTGAAATATAATAATACCGGTTACAATCGTTGCCACCAACAGCGACCTCTGCGTCTGTTAATCCACGGTTAAGTCATCGGTAATACCGGCTCTCTTGGCCTACCTTAAATGGCCCACTACTGAGGCCACTGATTCTTTCTCCTAACTCTGTGACGTAGAAACGCAGAACTATGAGCGCTCCGACCCTTTTTTAGACTATTCATAAATAGGTAGGTATTTTTTTTTAATGTGTTACTTTTCATTTGCATTAAATTCCTAAAGGCCAGTTCAATTTAAATGAGTTTTTTCTGTGTATTTGAGAGGATCCCTAAATGTCGTTATTATTATCGAAATTTTCTACGATATTCTGATATAGCTAGTTATTAGACGATATTTTCAGAGATAGGTTCGCTACAACAGCCTGTTAGTTATAACCACAAGGAGTACCTTTATAAATTATTAATATATATGTATGTTGTTGTTGGAAAAATACAGTAAAAATATGTGACTAATTAAAATTGGTAATATCACAAGGAATGTATCTAGTTAGCGAGATCTGGTTATGATGCTTGTAATAAAAAATATAGGTATATGCCAGGAGTTACATAATCGAGTACGTAACCCATAATCGTCCCACTATTGGACTCAGGTCCGGTCAGGACATAGTCCACCACGCTGGCCACTACAGATTAATGGACTTCACACACTTTCGGGAACTTTTATGGAGAAATCTCCGGAGTTCAGGTTTCTTCGGGTTTTTCTACACCGTAGCAAGTGATACTTAATTAAGTATTTAATTCAAAGGCTGTTTTATAAATGAAAAAAAGTATTTTTAAATCTGTGCCTTCGATGGTGGTCATGTGCGGTCCCGATCACATATGGAAACGACACAAATCACAATTCGCGTCAAAATGATTAATGACTTCAAAAAAACAATAAAGCCTCCATTGTTCAATCACAAAATTGAATCAGAACGAAATCGAAAAGTTGATCGGAAAATGTGAATTTCATATGCTTATCAGCGGTCGAGAATTAATTGGAACTGGCGATCGATAATTTGCCGGATCGTCGTCCAACGATCGTGCATCCAATGATTAATCAATTCACTCATTTATTCGGCGCGCAATGTAAATAAAACCGTTTAAACCGCCGCGGAATTGGGATTTTATTAACGACCGTGGATTCGGCTGGAGCCGATTTGACGATCAAATTGAATTTCATTGGTTCAACGTATTTGTTGTACAACCATACAATGGAGGAGAAACCCAGGTTTGTAACTGTACCTGGTTTGTAGTTATTTCATTTTGTTTGTTTATTTTCCGTTATTTATTTTCAAGTTTCGGCCCGGTGCTCGCCCTAGTGATAAGTGCGTTGATGAGAAGAAGCCTATGTTTTATACCACACTATAACCTATCTCGGTACCAAATTTCATCCAGATCAGTTCAGTATTTTTTGTATGACGGAGTAACAACCATGCATCCTCCCAAACTTTCGCTTTATAATATCAGTAGGGTTTTCACATTACAAACATAACTAATAGAGTAGGTATATAACGCATAAGAATGAAGAAAGATTTCAGATCGTCCCCCCAAGGCTAGGTGGACTTAAGAAGGAATATTCCATTAGATTTAGGAGAGGCGTATACCGAGCAAAGGACGGATGAAATTACCTCTTGATTTTAACAAATATAAAACCTTCTATAAATTTTTACTATTATACTGGTCATGAATATACGGAAGTATTAGTGCCTAACTTCATCTATCATTCTGTAAAGGGTTTCTTAGCGCCATCGCCACGGCGTGACCACGACGTCACAACTGTGTCAAATACCAAAGCAAAGCTGTGTTATTGTAGGTAAATAATAAAAAAAAACATAAATTCCATTTTTATAGCTACCCTCCGTTACCAGCCCCCCAATCAAAACAATATTAATCCTCACATAAATTAACAAAACACCAACATACCTATTAAGAAATTAATTAGCGTCAACTGAAAGTTAATTTAAAATAGGCGTTTAGTCAGCGGCATGTGAATCAAGCCTAAGTCTCGTAATGCCTCCTACGTCTCGTGGGTAAATGTGTGTACCGAAGTTAATTTGAACGAGGCTCTAACAGGGACACGAGTACCGACATGCTTATTATAAATGGTGGATTAGTTTGGTTTTGGTATTATTCCGCAAGTTACAAGCGGTTGATCATAGAAAAAAAATCATCTTACTTTAGTAGTAGAGGACCTAAAAGGTAAAAAATATGTTTTGAGAGTTTATTCTACGGCTTTCTTCGGAACCCTTCATTTTAAATCTTCTACCTAACTCTTAAAATATTTCCACGAGGGTCGTTACAAATTGTCTTGATACAATGAAGTTTTAATCAATGTAAGTAATAAATAATTAAGGAGTATTAATAAAATTGATAGTAATATTGTGTACGGGCCGTGACACGTACAATTTCATATAATATTTAAAGCATTCAGCAGTTTACATTTTTTGAATTCAGTCTGCGATTGAACGCTATCATACGCGGTCTCGCGTCCGCCGCGTCTCATGCCTCCAATTTATATCATATTAATAAATCCATCCTATCAAGTTTAATCTATCGTTCCACAATTCCCGTACATATTGTAATTATATAAATTACAATCATTAATTATCTAGAAGTTTTATGAATAAAAACCCAATTTAGATGTGTATAAATGAGTCTTAAAAAAGTTATTAAAATGACTGTGACGTAATCAAATCTCAACTAAAAAAATCATACAAAATCCAAATAACTATAAACAAATAATCAAAACGATAATTACAGATATTACCATACTTCCAACATTGATGTTAACTCAGCCTAAAATCTTAAAACAAAGTCTCAAAAAAGCCTTCAGTTACTTTGAGTAGATAACTTAATATAGAGCAGTAACCGCGCACCTCTCTTTACTCAGCCCAAAATCTCACCTAAGTTCCGCGGTGTAAACGGTTCCGTTAATTAAATTAATTAAATCCAGATCCGCAGCATTGTCGGATTTATCAAAGCCAGTGTTTACTCGGCTCGCACACCGTTACTCGGTTCAGCATACATTTATTGTAACAAGTTACTAAGAATTATTAATTTTAGTGTGAGCCTGTGTTGAACGTAATGTGCTTTTTTATAGCCTGAAAGGTTGACGAATAAGCATACGGGCCACGTGATAATAAGTGGTCACCGTCGCCTAAGAACGTGGGCAACACTGGGGGAGTCACCAATGCAACGACGGCCCTGGAAGGGAGGCCTGAAAGGAGGTACCCGGAAGCAGTACCAACCTCAAAACTCTCTGTCTCTTTCCAATTTCTCTTGTGGCTTATATCTACCACCTCCAACCTCATAAATGCAAGGTTAAAAAATCTTAAAGATATCTTGTTCGACGTTATTGCTCCGTCCTCTTTCCTCCGTCGACAAACCCGGCGTTCAGCAGGTATCCATTCTTATGTGGTGAATATCCCGGAGGTGCGAACGACGCGGATTTATTCATCTTTTATTATGCGTGCCGCAAGGGAATGGAATAACTAGCCTGCGACGGTGCTCCCACCTAAGTATGCTATGAGAGTCTTCAAGAGAAGAGTTAATAGGCATTTACTAAGTTAGTGCGCCCGACATTATAGACATCATCGCCACTTTCCATCAGGTGGGATCGTTATCAAGCATTAACTTATTCTATGTAAAAGACATTAAAAACGGTGATAGCCTAGTGGTCAAGAATTCAGTTTCCTACTCGGAGATCCGGGTTTGAATCCTAGGGCGGGCACTTCTGCCTTTACGGAGTTATGTGATGTTTCGGCATTTATCGATTAAGCATTCGGCATTTATCGTTTAAGCATTTATCGAGACTTTAGGCTTAATCAAAATTTT
>DWJZ01010339.1:0-10173 GCA_018249125.1 Asbolis capucinus
ATCGATAGGAAGATGGTTGACCCGGTAGTGGCAAAATTTTATGAACGCGTCTATGTTTTGGTGGGCACGTAAAGCCTCGGTTGTTATCGTTAGATAGGAATCGATAAGCCAGCATAAAGATTAAGAAGAGGTATTTAAGAAGCATATTAAATCAAGATTAGCAAGGAATGATTATTGTAGTATGAATGAATATATTAATGAGAAGGATGCCTGGAAGACATCCGCAACCGGTTCCATTCAAGCTTGATTCTAAATATTTTGTAATTAGTAGTAAGTTGGCGTTGTGTTCAAAAGATTAGCCGAGGGTTACTTTCGCCGTTTCTTCTTCGTCTTTTTTATGGCACCTTTCCGAAACGATGGTAGATTCCAAAAAAATTACGTTCACAATTGTATTGAAAATACTTACATCAAATAAATGATTTTTGACTTTTGACATAAAGACTTCCGAAACTTGGGTTTCCTACTAACCCCTACCAATGGGCATTGGAGCAGTGTGGTGGAGTATGCTCTAGGCCTTAGTATGAGGATAGATACGTCCTCAGTAGTGGGTGATCAATGGATCGGAGCAACTATACACTACGTATTGGAAAATGGCAATTTAGGTCTAGATAGTATATAAATTGGGAACATCGACCTAAGGTTTTCCTCAAAGGCTACTCTCAAGCCGTGGTGTACGTTAAGCCGATTTGCGGCTGTTCGCGGACCAGCTCTGATCAAACTTTACTTACATATTCCTCTTGAAAGAAACCGGATAACGAGAATGATGAGAATATTAAATTTGTTATTCAGAAATCCAGGCTTAATCCTTACTAATGTTAAAAATGCGAAACTGTTTGACAGCTTGTCGCGTCTTGGATACTGAACCGATTTTGATGAAACTTGGTACAGAGGTAGAATAGTACTTGTCGAAAAATATATGCTAATTATTTATTAAAAAGCTTGAAAGTATTGAAATAGGGAAAATTCTTCATTATCGAAGATATAATCTTAACACGTATTTATGCATTATAATTGTGTGGTGTTGACCGTTAGGGGAGGGGAGTGAAGTGAGGAATGAAGAGGGAGAGTGTACTACGTAGTCGTGGGAAGATCTAGTGTTTAATTAATTTATTTTTTTGATAATGGACAACCCTAGAAACGAACTTGTGATATAACTTTGTAAGTAAAACGACCAATTTGATGATCACAAGGTACGTTAAACCAAAAATTCAAATCCTGTTACTCATGTAAGTAATATAAAATATTAAGTACATCAAAACGTGCATGAGAATATTACATGAGGCTAATAATAACATCCATTGCTGCTTTACTAAGCAAAGTATTGTGTTAAAAAATAAAGTACAAAGGAAAACCGGCAATGACAGTTTAAGCGCATTGATATACGGGGACAACTAAAATAAACGTATTTGCCGTATTGAAAAGCTTGCAATGCGATTGGACAGTTTCGCTAAAGGCCTTTCTTTATATTTATTGCCATCATTTTCCCAAACAATGCTGAATTTACAACCAATATCCAGCCGATCAAAATGCAACCTTATATCTTTAGTACTAAGGCGTAAATTTAAATAAACAACGCCCTCTACTTGTGCAACCACACAACGCAAATGGCACTTTCCTGGCTTGCTGCCACGTAGTTGCAAGCCGAAAAAAATCGTCTAGTCCATTCGAGAAATAAAAGGTGTAAAAGCAGAATTCGAATTCAAAACTTTATCCAGACAATATTCATATTGTACACTTGACATCGGAAACCAGATTTTCCTTTAAGAAACTAACGTGTAAGTTCTGGCAGTTAAAAGTTGGGAAAATTTGCTTTACAATATGTTGTTTGGTTTGGATTTGGGTAGGCTTCGTGTACCTTCAATTAGCGGCCCAACATTGGGGTTAGTGGGCAACAGTGGGCACGGGCTTTCCCTAAATTAAGGAGGACTAGATACAGATGTTCTTGTGCCTGTTTGTATATATATTTTTGTATATTATATAATCGGGTTTTTAAAAATCAACTCATTATTTTTAGGTTAGCGTTTTTTTCGTAAAAAGAATCCATTAATTGAAATTTAATTTTCGAAATAATTTCAATTGCTAGTTTTCGAAAATATCTTTTTTAATGTTATATTTAATGCTTAATTAAAATGTAGGTGATTGCATTCTACATCTATCTGTATCTATTTACAATATTTTACACTGTATTGGCAGTAATACAATAGAATTGTTCTGTTCTCAAGTGATCTTACCAGTAAATAGCCTTCTCTTACGGATAATCTTTAGGTAGGAATATAAAAATAGAATAAATTTACATTGTGTTATGTTACGGGTACTCACGGGTTTTTAGCGGGTAAAAAAATATATCATGAGTACCCATAATATAACATAATGTACACAGTCCACGACGAATCGAGTTTCAAATCGAATTTATAGTCGATACCGGGGAAAACTCGGTTAATTCGTTGCTTTTCAAATTTTATATAATAGGGTTTCGAAACAGACGGTTTTATGTGCTCTCAAAAGCTCAACAATTTTTTTTTGCCACTAGCCGTCACCCATCCTTTTGCTAGCCGCGCCTTCTAATGCTTAACTTTTTCGATAGCTTACAAACGAAACGCATCTTGTTACACTGTTCACTAAATGCATTCATTCTTAACATGTGCCACAAAATTTTGTTACATCGAAAAGAAAGAAAGAAAAATAAAAAAATACATGTTTCTTCATAAATTCAAAATAAAATCACATAATAATTACTATAAGTTATCGGTACGGATGAAATTGGCCGCTCCTACCCTCGGGACCAATAACAAAACCCTTGGCTGAAGCTCAGCTCGTATTTCCTTTATTTTTCCAAGCAAAATATTCCCAGACTGATTTTATGATAATTTCCGTGTACTTTTGTTGATATCGTGAAATTGTATACGTATTCATGAGCAAAATTTTCCACAAATGCTTTTGTTCAAAAATAGTTTGTCCGCTGACGATATCGTCTCGAACTGTTACGGAATTTTTCGCGCATGAATGAATTATTGAACTCTTGTGCCATTTGGCAGTAAGAGAATTGTTCGAGAATTTTATATCATGTAATGTTCTGAAAGTAAGTTTTGAACTTAAAGAAGTAATTCGGATGTAGTGAAACAATTTTTAACGACTTTAAAAATTTTAAAGGTTTTAATGTATGGTGTACATAACTTTTTATACTGGTTGTTTTTTTGTTGAGTTTTATGATACTTTTTTTATTCGAAAGCTGGTATGTAGTTTTGAGCTATCTCTAATAATGCGTAAGTATGTATGTTATATTATTATTTTGATTATTGAAATATAGTACATTTTCGTCATGTTTATTCTTCTTATATGTATTTTATTTACTGTGATTTGAAGAATCTGTTTTTTTTTTAAATTATGAAATCAAGACAAATGACTCGTCATATTCCACCTGTTACCATCGTTAGTTATGCCGTGACGTTTGTTATATGCATGGACAATAAGCAATTGAATAAGCACCCGTTTTGCTTGTAATACATGAAAAATACAATAACCACTGGAAAAATATTAACAATGCTTTCACATAAAAATGTTCCGTATTCAATCGTACATTACAACGAACATACCTCATTATTTATTTCCCGCCAAATATTGCCGCCACAATACATTCCGCCATTTTATAATTTATTTATGGCGCCCCAAAAAACGCGCCATTCGCACGATCCGCTGCACGAACGTAAATAAAACGTTTAGATTGCTGTTTACCGCCATTATAGTATAATGAATCAGAAAATATGTACAATGGCAGTTAAATGGCGGGAAATTAATTGTGAGTTGTAATTGACTTTAACAGCACGCGAGCTATTAGCTGACGTATTAAACAATAGCGTTTTATTAATTTTATCAGAACAGTGGCGGGCACTTAATTTAAAAGTACTTGGTAAATCGGCTTTTGTCAGTAAATTATAAATACTGCCATCTAGTGAGAAACATTGTAACTAAATGAAATAAGTTCGATCAGCTCAATCAATAGCCAAGTACAGACTTATTTAACCTTATTTAATCGCTGTCAAGCATTAACTTATTCTTAGCAATAAAAAAGACAGGTAGCGAAGTGGCACAGCTTCCTATCATTACAATTATTCCCAAAATTTCACAAAAATCTATTTTTTTCCAAAATCAAACCTAGATTTATTCCTTGACCTAGTTCATTTGGTAACGAAACTTCCTGCTTAAAGAGGATTCCTGTTTTAATTCGTGGCTCGATCAAATACTTCTAATTTATTAATATTTGTTCTCGGATACATTTTAGTACCGGATACTTAGTAGTATCTTCTATTTTGCCTTGTCCACGTCACCAATGACAGAGGCGTACACAGTACAAGCGTGTATTTATTATATTCTCTCCCCATAAGTCAGTATCAAAAGACCAACTTTCATTTAGTTAATATTTCCTCGTCGCCCAGAGTACGCTGCCTTCATACTTCGAAGAGCATTCTATCAAATGTCAAGACTCGACCTTTTCAGGATTGTTTTCAACGGGACCGCCGGCCCGTGAAATCAACGACGTCATACGGGTATAAACATCCTTTGGAATAGCAAGATTTCTATCTTCGACGTTCTCATTTATACTTCTGTTTTTATTTGTTGGAGAACAGCCGTTTTTATTGTGATTACAAGAACCTAAGAGGAGTTTACAGGTAGATCTGATTATGGGAATAAAGGAACGCGACGACCATTGAGATGCTGTTTGGATGTTATAAAGCTTGCATTAATTTTGCTAGAGCCCGTTTTGATTTCTAATCGCTTTTATTTGATGTTGACTGTTTGTTATTATGTTCGTTTTCTTTGTTATTTCGAGTCAATTCTTGCAATTTCAATTCCAATCCTCTCTCTACAACCCTGGGCATTGGAAATTTTACATTATTATAATTTGAATAGACGGGTAAGGGATGTAAGCCCAACAGCCACAGCGACCATGTTTGATCTATTGTGGCCAGACACTTTATAATTATGGTCGCTAAGGCCTATCGTTGCGAGGAATCGTTGGACCTCCTTCGGTTCCAGATTCATGACATACTCAGACAAGATTAGGTATTTCCCTAATAAACTACATCAAGGATGCTCAACCTTTTTGACAGTCGGGCCAAACTGAGGGATGATAATTTTACTGCGGGCCACTAGTAATTCCTAGTTAATTACTATCTCCTTACGTAGTAAAAATGTTCTTAAAACTTGCGCAAATCATTTAAATCCATTTGCGGGCCATATAATTGCCCGCGGGCCTGGGGTTGAGCGGACTTGAACTACATAACCTAAACTAACTCCTATGTTCATAATCACTGCTATCAATCTATGCGAATGACTTGACTCGTCTCGTCATGAATGTGTATGGTTATGTTATGAGTATATAAGGAAGAGTGATTCAAAAATTTCTCTCCAATACACTTGGTCTATTCCTCCAAGGATCGGTCAATCCCACGTCAATTACCTCCATATCAATATACGACGCATTCATTCCGGTTAAGTGCACAGGGGACACACTTTGAAAACCGCGCCTCAAAGCGGTCGTCTGTACAAATGTAATGGGCTGTTCGAAGGGATGATTTTCAGGGAATACCTTCGATATTAGACAAATTTAATGGTGTAATGAATTGATAATATCAATATCGGAAATACACATATATTTTTTACATATTATAAGTTAATGCTTGACTACAATCCCACCTGATGGTAAGTGACGATGTAGTCTTAGATGGTAAAGCGCATTAACTAACAAGAAACTTTGTCCTTACTCTTGCCTTGAACACATTTATACTCGTGAGGAAACAGACGCTGGCAACTTATTATAATTGTATATAATAAATCGATATCATCATACAGTGTAATTGAAGTCAATGAATTACGCATCATTATCATTATTATCATCAATAATTAGTATTAATATCATTAATTAATATACCTTTAACACTTATATGTCACTCTGGTGTGGAGAGAGTTCTCAATTCGATTGTGTTTTTATTCGATTCTATTTCGATCGACACTAGAATAAGTGTTTGCTATGTGGTCCACTTGAAGTTTGAGCGACATCTGATGATTCATTTTTGAGTTATTACTAATAATACATGATTCATTATTTTCGACTTCTTTGATGACTTTCTCAGTTCATTTAATATCGATGTATTTTGAAGTCGTTTTAATGATTATAAAATATTGCTGTGACATGACGAATAAACAGGCAACAGTCGTCTCTATCGCCAGCGGGTTACAAATGTGTACAGAAGTACGACTAGAGTTACAAATGTCGGTTGTAGTGACCGCTTGCCAATGATTTGCAATTTGTACTGAGCGTAGCAAGCTTTGTACAAGGTTTGTATCCGGCAGTACATCCTGCTCGAAGTTTCCACTTAATTAGACTATCGTTAAGAAATGCCATAAACTAATAATTTACTGAATGTTTGATGCAAGAATGTATACATATACGATCTTTACGATGGCTATAATTGAATATAATAAATAATAAA
This sequence comes from Asbolis capucinus, assembly GCA_018249125.1. NCBI lineage: Eukaryota > Metazoa > Arthropoda > Insecta > Lepidoptera > Hesperiidae > Asbolis > Asbolis capucinus. The sequence goes on from DWJZ01010339.1 coordinate 6,492, forward strand.
AATATTAAGACAAATTTTTAAAGACCTCCGAAGAAAACTGACCCTGATAAGAATACACCGACTTGTTGACTATCTTCGTAACATAAATAACACCATGACGTATGTATATGACCAAGACATATGACCAAGGTCCAATATTTTCCTGACATATATATGTATATATTGACAACGGAAAACCATAATGGCCTAACTAATTCTAACAGTTACGTCCTTACTATTTTCCGATGTCGGTATGTATGTGCCGGACTATATTATCATATATTATACTTAAAACAAGGACGTAACTCTTATGACTAACTTTAAACATGCCCTTTACTGTTTTCCTGTAAGTAACCTCAGACGGATTTTCGTACAGTGGGAAAACTATGAAGAAGCTATCGTTAGATACGTTTTAGAAATTAAAAAGCTACAGTTGCAGGATACAAGACAATAAGTATGACTTCAACTCATGAATGGCCCACTATTGAGCATGGGTCTCTCCACATACTGAAACCTAGAGCATACGCCGCGCTGCTCCACGATCAACGATGGAAAACAGAGTTGTCAGCCTCTCAACATTTTATAGGATACAATTCCACCATGGAACCAGCTGACGCACCGCGTGTACCCTTCGTCCGCACGAACTAGCGTTCGCCTCGTCCTTTATCATTCATAACGAAGGAGTGGAATAAGCTGCCCGCGTCAGTACCTCCGCTTCATTGTAATGTACATAAATGTCTCCGGTCAAGAATGAAAAGATTTCAAGCCATTTCAGTAACGCTTCAGTATATTTTTTATAATTTCAATTAGTCAACGTCCTTTCAGCTTATCAGCCCTCACAAGGGCTATAACGTCCTGCCACCAAGGCAAGTTATCTAAACAATTCCCTTGAAGGAATGTTAATAGTTCCACCAAAGTATACCGCTAGGGCGCACGCGAGTTCATCACGCTATTTCGGTTGCAACGATGCAAGGACTTTTTTGAACATAAATCTCGAAAGTTCTGATCGAAATACTTTATTGCATGTGATTTGGCATTGTTATACGTGTTTTGTATGGTATGGCGACTTGGTTCATATGGGCTATCTTCATGCAAAATGAGTCTGAATTTCTTATAATAAAGAAGATATGCAGAATTTTTTTACATAAAATATGATCTATTTACTTATTTTACATTTGGTAAATTATTTTTTAAAATTATTTAAAGTACAGAAGAATATGGACGAAAGATATCGTGACGAGACTTAAAAAAAATTGGGTTATTACTTAGTCTCTTAGACGGATTTTTAGTAACGCTAACAAGACAAGACAATCGCTTTACCATATAAAACTTCATTGCCACTTACTATCAGGTGGGATTGTAGTCAAGCATTTCCTTATAATATGTAAATATAATAATAATAAAATTCGTCATTTTCTTTTAAAATTAAAATTCATTCTTCACTTTAGTATCCCAATTTTTTCACGTACCCTTTATACCGTAAAGTTCATTAACCTTACCTTTGTTACAAAGTTCAAGAGGCGCCACTGTCTTATAATATTAAATAAATTTCACTATTGTATTATTGTGATTGCTAAGTATAACTGATATTAATGTGCCAATGGAATTCTATCTGGCATGTTGTTTTATTTGGCAAATATTATTTTATTTGTTTTTATCTAACATGTCTAGTTAGTCAGTATACTCATTTGCTATATTCCTAGTCTCGTTTGGCTTTTCTTGTCACACAACAAGCTTCAAATATCAACGTGTTTCAACAGGAATTTCACACCAATTTCCAATACACAGAGAATTTTCAATTTTGAGTCTCCCGGGATCTACTTCCACCGTCAGCGTTAAAATAAAATACGAAGTGTGTCGTCGTTCGTCACGTAAAACCCATCCATCACCGGTTCGTGTGCAAGCCCCTTTATATCGTAGAGTATTGACGCGGGGAGAGAATTTTTGAAAAATGTGAAAGGTCAGCTGAGACATCACGTAGCATTCATTTATTTCTCCTTCGAATTCTTCAGGGCTTTCCGGCTTGCGATAAATTTTCTCTTTTCCAGTTTCAATTGTAAATAACATCGCTTCGTACGTCTTCGGTAAGCCTCTTTCATTTTTAATTTCGCCACAACTAGCTATCTCTTGGTTAGATCTTTTATGGTCTTTATTTTGTTTCAGTGTTCATTTGAAACTTTAGCGCTGAAATCTTACTTTAATGTGAAATAGACGCTTCAATACATTTTCTCATCGAGGTATTTTTATGTAGGATATTTTAACGTAAAGTAACAAGAGAAGATATTTAGGAACTTCATGAACTTCTTGAAGGGAACTTCGTGATCGTAGGTTTTATCAAGTGATTAAGACTGTTACGGCTCGCAAGAATAGCAAATTTAATGTCTGTGTCTCTTACAAAGACTCCTAAATTAATACTAATATTAAAAAGAGCGTTGTATAGTTCTTTTGTTCGAGGAGAATACTCAGAAACTACTGGGCCGATTTGAAAAATTCTTTTAGCATTAAAATTCTACATTATCGCTGATGAAGTTACGCTATAAAATATGTTCAAAAACGTTAGGGGTCCGTATGAAAACTTCGATAATGTAACCCGACGTGTGAACAAAATACCAATAATATCCTCATAACGCGTACACTGTGGATGAAAGACAATACAACATAGATATGTGCAAAAATTTTATAGAGGATTAAAATATTTACAAATAAGTCTAGAATACCAGATGTCTAACTGTTATAGTTATGTCACAATAACTACTTTTTGTGGTGGCGGAGCGGTGCGAGAGCAGTTACCAGTAAATAATAAAGAGCTTCCAGTGCGGCATAAATCAAACAGATATATACATATATTATGAAAATCGTTTTTCTTTGAAACAAATAAAATTGCACTCCATTAAGCCTACAATAATAATAGACGCTTGAAATTAACCATATCAAATGCAGGCCTAAAAATCAATCACTTACATATTTTTCTGATTGTCGTATTCCTTTGTCAACAGGTCATCCACAACGAAATGCAGTGGCGGATCTCCTCACAGAGAGAGACGGAGACGAGAAGAAGACGGCGGGAGTGGGTTCAGTGGTGCGTTACACCGCAACCCACCTCCGCCCCCACCAGCTCTGCTCCGGAGACTGGGTGTCAAGGAAACCACTGGCGTCGGAAAGGTAAGTTAAAATTCCAATGTTAATTTGAATATATGTACATATTTCTCGCAATTTTATTTAATAATAAATTAAAAAGTTTTACATTAAGTAACCTATAATTCTACTAGTCTCTGCCCGCGGCTTCGCTCGTGTCATATGTTGATAAAAAGTAGCCTATGTGTTATTCCAGATCATAATCTATTTCATTGCTAAATTTCAATCAAATCCGTTCAGTTGTTTTGTGTGAAAGAAAGAAATATAAATAGGTGCACGTTTTAATTGGAGATCTAAAAATATATGAGTTTTATATATTTTTTATCTCAACTCATGATATTCAGACAGCATATGTGGCTAAGTGGCCAAGGGAAGCCCATTCAACGAGCGAAGCACCTGGTGTACGATTCTTGGTACATTGCCAATTGGTGTACGGAATTGCATGTTTATTATATAGAATCACTTATAATCCACGTGCCACACCCTCCTCTTCACCCCTTCTCTCCCTCCTTTTTTCTCCCCCCTCTCCCTCCCCTCTCTCTCCCTCTCCCTCCCTGCCCCCCTCCCT
>DWJZ01010340.1:0-10173 GCA_018249125.1 Asbolis capucinus
GCTCATCACAGAAAAGTTTGACCTGCGTGGGAATCGAACCCACGACCTCCGGTGTAGTAGTCAGGTTCACTAACCACCAGACCAACCGGCCTGTCCTGTATGTGGAGATTCTTTATTAAAGAGCGAATTATGTTACGTATTCGGTAGTCACTGCTGTCATTTGAAATGTTCACTAAATAAGTCTTTAACAGATTCACATAAAATATATTACTTTATCGGTTCATCTCAGATTATTCCGTAGCAAATGTCATATAAAATTGGCGTCTGAACAAACGCACTTCACAAACCTACATACAATGTATATCGATTGTAATACCTATGGGGTGTTAGTGTAGCTACACGTAAAAACATGAATAGTTTAATAACAACATTTATATAAACGGTTTTCAAACTTTTATTTATATTAATACAGTGTCAAGAAACTCGATTACATTATATTTTTACAAAAACAAAATACAATTTGTATTTCTCTTAGAATAGTAAATATAATAAAGATGTCGTTGTTTTATTTATGGCAGTAACTGTCAGTGACAATGGTGATTGGTTATGTTGATTAAAATCAACAAAATTGATCTTATATGTTAACATCGAAATGAATTATGAATATTTAACTAACCATATATTTTTAGGCTAACCTCTACTTAGACGTTAATTGACCGTTAACTGACGCTTGGCACAGTTTTTCGTGAATCTGCACTTAGAAGTGGGTTAAGTAATCCTTAAATGACTCTGTGTGCGGCAGTAAATCTAGTACTTATTCCCTATTTTTTTGAGTATTCTGAAAATATCAATATTCTTTATATTACACAAGTAACTCAATAATTGAAAAGTTGTTCCCACTGATGTACTAACCCATGAGATCAGAGGCAGGTCTAGAGTAATCAGAAACCTTACATCAGGTAGCAATCCAAATCTGAAGCCTTTGACATGAAAACTACTGGAACTGACCTGTAACCCCTTCACCAACACGGTTTTTGAGCAGCGTGGAGCAAGCTCCAGGCCTCCTTAGTAATGAGGGGATATACGTCCTCAATAGCTGGGCATAAAATTAGTGTAGCCAATCAAAACCTGTGTTTTATAAAATGACCATTCAAAAAAAATTATCAACGACCGATAAAAATTGTCTTCAATATACTAAGTTATAAATGGTATAGGCGGAACTGCGGCCAGATGTTCACATGTGAACTATAGCTTCAAACCTATTTCGCTGAATATCGTTACATAAACTGTTTCTATTATCCACATTTACGAGTATTATACTATATCTTTTTTATCCACCAGTCCACACTGGGCCAGTATGATGGATTAAAGCCTCTACACCTCACATTGTGAGAGGAGAGCCCAGTAAGACAGTCATGGGTTGCGTACATAGTATTTTGCTATATCTTTTTGACTACAACATTCGTATAACTAGAAAACCGAAGCTAAAATCCCGCTGCGCTAAATTTAAATAACTCAAATTTTACTGGCTGGTTTTGAATATCCTGTTATTTTAAATGCAGCAGAACGTCTCGGGTATTAGAAGTTAATAGGGTCGGCATATTAGTGGAAATCATGAGGACAGAGCACTCAATTTCTAATCTTCATAAAGCCTTCAAAAGCTATGACGGCACCGATATCAATAATACGTACGAGTCGCACGTCGCTCCTATCATACAGGAATTCGTTCGTACCTTCGTAGGGTTGACAATAACTTGTACATACTACGATATTAAAAATATAAAAGTTACTAGGTGTGCCCGTGACTTCGTCCGCATGGAGTTTAACAAAATAGTTCTTCAGTTCGCAGATTATATACCTTATATTTTATAATACTAAAATGACAATGGTTAAGTTACTCCTTATTATCTCTACCGTCTGCCAGTGTAAGTCCCGTCAAAATAGCCCCAGCCGTCCCAGAGATTAGCCGGAATAAACAGAAAGACAGACAAAAATAGAAATCAAAATTGTTGGTACACGTTTTTGCTCTTCGCCACCCACTCCCTTTTCAACCCCTCTTCTCCCCTCCCCTTTTCACATGGGATGTGTTAGTACTTTATTTAATATTTATATCTTCGATACTAAAGACCTTTCGTCCTTTATATCAACCCGCTAAAGCTTTTCTTTTCCAAAAAATGTAGGCATTATTCAAAAAATATAGTCGCAAGTTCTATTCTACCTCTGTACCAAGTTCGGTAATTAAGGCGTGAAAAAAAACAGACAGAAAAAATTACTTTCGCATTTATAATATAAGGATTAAAGTACTAATTTTTGTTACGAATCATATGTATGAGTCCCGCTTACACTAGATTTTATATATTTTTTTTATTGTACGACGGCAAATTTTGCTGAGTCAATTTGTATTTTACAAAGTTATTATCGGCAGCCCTATGTAGTGTGACGATGCCGCATAAGTGTTGGATTAATAATTTGTAAATATTAAATATTCATGAGCTCAAGAGCACGGGTCAAACATTTATTTTATAAGAACCGGAGAACTGTGGCCGTACTTATTTATTAAGGAGATGCACATAATTATCATAACTGACTTAACGGAACAGCTTTCGGCCAGTTAATGGAGGCAGGAGGAAACATCGCCGAGATTAAATTTATTATTCTGTATGAAATATGAACTTCAGTACTAGATGTTACGGTATATTAAAATATATTTACTAGATTATTTAACAAAATATTTTCCCTTTTATAGTTAATTGGCTTCTAATAATAGCTAAAATAATCGAAGGCTTAAGAAACTAATACTTATTACCTTACTAATAACATAACGATAGCAGTAATAACCTAACGGTGTGAATATTGGCCGCTCGAATGAGAGGTCCTGAGTTCGAATCGTGCACGAACTTGAACGACCTGAACTCCAAGACCAGAGCCAGTGGACCAATCAGTTGTATATTGCGTTCTCGATGACGATGAATGACGAACATAACTGTATGTATATGATATATCTTTATTTCAAGAACTGAATTTCTAAATACAGAATTTGGATCTTTATATCGAGAATTTGAATTGTAATCTTCAAAATCTATATTGTAATTTTAATGATACTTTCATGGCAGTTAAAACGTTGATAAAATTTTTCCGTATACTTTTTTTCGTATAATTAAAACTATCAGATATAAAAGATAGGGTTCGAATGGATAATTAATTAATCTTATCGAAAACTTTTAACAATATCGCTCCTTATTAGCATTATCATATTATGCGGTGTTCGATAAATAAAATAAAATAAATAAATTTAAAGGTCTTTAAATAAAATTCTTTTTACTTACTACACTCAACCTGGCTGCTTCAATGATCGTTGGCAGGTCTGAGTGGGCAGCCCAAGTGTCCCGGAGGCCTCCAACATGTGTTTATCTGGTCCACTTTTCCTTGGTTTGGCTTCAACCAATTAATGGACCATTACCAAGCACTGATTTCTCCTCACAAGGGAGGAAAGGTCACTCCACTACAGCTACAGTACGGATTGGTGGAAGGGTTAGAGGCTAACCCAAGTGTCCAAAGATTTTTTGCCACCTAATGGCCCTTGACGTGGATTAACGATTGCTATTTAACGGTAACAACGACCGACGACTTTACGTGCTCTCCTGTGCACGGAAGTGCTCATGATATTATTGCCACTAACGGTCACCCATCAATCTGCATCTCTTATTTTTTTTTACAATACATAAAAACCAATTCTCTCAAAAATGGTTGCACCGCGATTTATCGACATTGACAGTCTTTCTCTGAACTGAACTCTGTCATAAGTATAAAACAAGAACTGCTCGTTTTAAATTTCAAATACAGTAATATAAATATATCCAGCTGTCACCCATCCTCCTGTCACCCTCGTCCGATATACTTAATCCGGTCAATCACTCACGATCGACGGAAGCCACCGGTCTACAAGCGCTTCTGTAATGCGCTAGATAGACAATTGTATTAACTGTTAAATCATATAAATGAATATTAATCGTTGGCTATAAAACTTCCGAGCAATAAATTCAACGTCAGCGTGTGCCACTGGCTGAATTACGGTAGCATGCAGAGGTGCAATCGTAACAAATGTGGTGCGTGTGGGAAGGACGTTACAACAGAACTGCTTTTTCAGTTAGTTAGATCATGTTCTTCCGTTTGTATAACTACCCTAAGTACTGGATAGAGGAAATGTTGAAAAGGCGTTCACTTTGTGAACAAAACGCCGTCGCTAGCTGACCCGAATAGAACCGAAATAGAGAATTCTACTAGTCTAAACTTAATTAATATTAAAGGTATTGAAAAATTTCACGATCAATTCAGTTTGCAAAAATCCCAGCTTACACAAAAACTTCATTAAAACACCAATTACTTCATTAAAAGCTCTATAAATATTTTCCAATTCCATTTGAAGCAGGCATAATTAATCCAATCGAACTTCTACAAAAGCTTTGATCAGCTTATCTTTTAATATGAAAAATGTTTTCTTATTGTAAGAGATAAGCTTCATTAAAATCTCAACGTAATCTCGAATACAAACATATTGTCATAAAAGCAGTATCTTTTAACACTTACTTAGTTATTGGTCTGTAGGCGGAGGCGCGTGCCAGGCGCGAGGCCCGGAGTAGCCTACGCGCATGTGGGTAGTGAAAGCATGTGTTAAAACTTAAAGCTTATACCAACAAACCGCCCTCGATTTGATCCAGACCGAGCAGTAAAGAACAGAAAAAATATCCATTTCCATCGTCTGAATGAATGTAATAATTATGGTAAGGATTAGAAAAGTTGATAAAAAGATGTGTTTTTAGAATAAAAATAATATATTTCTTTAATTTCTTTGGTTAATTTCTTAGGTTGGTTTCAATCAATTCTGGATCATTAATAAATCTCGTTGCATGGAAAACATGGAGTTCAAAGCTCATAAGTTAAGAAAGAAGAATGGTGTTGTAAGTAGGTCCTTTTTTGCCACCATACTATTGAATAATTCTGTAATCGATTTTGTACATGGAAAAATATTTCTGTCAGTAATTATTAGTCTGTTTTATTATTTATCTGTTAGTCTGTGCCTTTGTGTGCGCTAGTCTCAGAACCGGCATGTCTTTTGTGAACTTTTTCATTGCTTGGATATAGTATGTATTTTATTTAAGTCATAAATAAGTACATAATCATGTCAACTTATAGAATCCTCTCTATGACCCTTAGCAAAGCGCAGGCAGTCACTCATATCCAATAAAAATGGATAAGTTACACGTAAAATTAAAAACCTAAAAATAATATATCCCGTTGACACGTAATCCCGTACAGAATAAACAAAAGCGTCGTAACTTGTGTAATGACGACATTAATTTTATGGTTATGACAGGTAAATGATGTGTGGACAAAGTAAAGGTATATTAAACTCGTCATATTAATATGAATTTTCAGTTTGTCGTTATAGAAGTAACATCAGTGAATGATATAGGGCGAGGGCCGGCGCCGGCGCCACGGCCAGCGTTTTCTTGACTTATAGCCCTTGTTATGTATCGCAATGCGTCTATCTCTCATGAATATTTGTCCAAGAAAGTTACATGTCTTTTTTTATATTAAATAAGTTAGCGCTTGACTACAAAATCACCTGATGATAAGTGGCAACTTGGTCTTTCATGGTAAAGCGCACTAACTTAGAAAAAGCTTATACACAAGTCAAGCGTATATTCAAGTCAAGAAACTTGAAGACATTTACGTTATAATCAAACGGGAATACCGACGCGGCAACTTATTCCACTCCTTCGCGGTACGAATAATACAGGACGAAGCGAAACGTAATGTTTGTACGGGCGCGCAGGCGGTGTGTTAACGACGAGGAGATGGATACCCACCGTGCGTCGGCTCGTTCGATGTTGAAACTGGGATGGGAAAATTAACACATGTAATTATTGGAGCGCATCTCCGTATCCAAAATTTTAAGAATGATTCCTAATAGTAATCACTTGTGTTCCTTTATTTTTGACTTAGAATAAACATTTTTAGCCGTATTGAGGCGGCTTAGAATATAAACCCCAATCCCATGCTGGTGGACCGGTGGTCAGCTGAACGGCGGTAGGGCTTTGCCGAACGATTACTATCTTTTTATAAAGACCACCTGGCTGGCTACCGCCCACTTGCTAAAATCAGCCGTCAAAAGATTCGGCGTTTTCTGGCTGGGGGCTTGAGAGTCAGTTTTTCTCTTTTTCTCTCTATCCTTCAGTAATCCTCCTTCCTATTCTTCTTCTGTCACCCGTCCGGATCCGTTATGTGATTGGTGTACCTGGGTCAGTTTGTGTCGTTATTGATTCCGGTACCAGCGATGTAACGCTTGCCTTGTTTCTTCGTATTCCCCGCGCGTTCCGCTCTATTGCTTCCTTCCAAGTAGACAACGCATTAGTGACACCTCAGTCTAGTGCTGCTAATGTCCATGCCTGGCGGTGATCACTTACCATCAGATGACACATTTGCTCGTTTGCCTGCTAAAAACATAAAAAATAAACTAGTTGGTTCACTAGCCTACATTAAAATTGAACTGAAGACAAAGTTGATTCCTCTCGACTTACAATATAAGCATAGTTAAGCCTCTTTATACTTGAGCCATTAAGAGGGTTCTATAACGAACTAATGATATGTTCTACTGGACCCAGCGAAATTACTAACAGCCTTCTAATCAGCTCTTTTAAAATATTGATTCATTAAGTGGGTACCTAAAACATTTTAAGTTGCATTCAGTTTATCAACTGTAGTCGGTATTTAAATTCTTAAAATCATCGTAAACTTATAGCATTAAAACAGAACGCCTCAAAGTAGGTGCGGAGTATGTAAACATACATACTTTAAGGCAATAAATATATCACGAAGTCCATTAAATCCGAATATTACTGGGTAATTATTTTATTTTCGTAAATAAAATGAGACGGGCGGTCTAATAAGCGCATTAGGGATGCTATTAACGGGATCGAAACATTCCAAATGGAAAGGCCTCGCTGCGGGCTAGGAATAACTTATCGCTCGATATTAATTCAGAACAACGATTTCACACTGAGCTATTAAGCACCGTACTCCACTCACTTTTCCCTGTAAATATTATTCTAACAATGATTTCGCTTTCAAATACCTCTATAAAATTTCTAATAAATTATATGTAAGTGCGCTACGATGATTCCTTGTTAACTAACGCACTTACCTTCAGTAATAAAATTAAAAAATAATGGTATAACACTTTTATTTGTCACTTTTATGCTAACACCATTTCTAATTTCATTAATAGTCAAAATTTAATGTAATAACAATCATAATTCTATCTCGTAAACTGGATCTTGTTTGTTGTCGATTAAAATATTTTTTTTTACCTTCATCAATTGACGCGAAGAAAACCCAATCCCAGCTCACCGAGTCTAATAAAATGCTTTGAGTATAGTCATTAGAATATATATTTTATAGCGTTTTAAATATTTAGATATTCATCTGGAGAAAGTTTAGTTATATTTGGTTCTTTACTAGCTCGTAGGAACATCGTGAAACTAAATCCGCTGTGGATTAAGTAAGTAACTTCTTTGACTTAAGACTTCTGTGATGAAGGTAATCGGAAATTTAAAATATATCTATAATTTTTCGGGCGGCAGCCCTAATTGTTATCATTACATAGCAGTTCATAGCCGTGTCGAAGGCCCTTGGGTTGCCTAATAAAGTATCCTAAAATTTATCTTTTTTCAGAAAGATAAATGAAGAAAGAAAGATAGTGAAGAAATAGATAAGTGTTATCTAATGCAAAATTTTTAAATCACTTCCTTGCCTAGGAGTTTTTCCTAAATGACTACTTAATTCAAATCATTAATTTAGATCAAAAATCTGTAAACAAATAGAAAAATAATCACATCAAGTAAAAGGATCTTACACGCGAAATTATTAACTCGTAGCGAATAAATTTTTCTATAAATAATACCTGTAAACATTTTTATTCTTCGTTTATTAAAAAAGGTATGATTTTAATCCTGCTTATTAACAAAATTCTCAAATATAGTAAATGTAATAGATTTATATTACCTTTCAATATTTATTTGAAGTAGATAATATACTTATCTAATTACATATTTAATTGAATAAGCTGTAATACTATAATATCTAAATAACCGAATATTAAACCATTTCAATTGTACTTATAACTTATCTAAATATATTCAAAATTTATGGCCATATTTTAGGTGTTGATTTAAATACAGCACAGATAGAGCAGGCTATACAATCACCTGCAAGTTGTATTAAACATAAATAATATTTATATTGTTAACAAATACTGCAATTTGTTTTTACACCTATTCGATTTATGCCTAGCAGTATTTCGAAAACTAGTTATGATCGTACAAATTCTCGGTACACCTTCAAAAGGCTTCTTATAGAATAGTTCTAACCGATTCTAGGTAATGATATAAAAAGTAAATTGAATCCAAGTGAAATCTAAACAAAACGCAAGCACTCCATTAAGAGACGGTGTCGTGTGGTTTAATGAGGTCGATACGTCTTTCCGTGTGCATTATGAGATCAAATGAAGGGTCAAAATCATTAAATTATTAATTTACAAGCGTACTCAATTAAACTGAATTTACATATCCACTGCAACATGATTTCTTCAATAAATATGATAATGTTTCAAAAAGTTTGTTACTCCATTTAAGTAAATGATACTCCGTTGATGTAAGCACTGGCTGGCCACATAATTATGTGCGAGTCGAAAAAATTTTTGAATTGTAACATGAACCAGGGACAAGCTCATAATATTTATTAGATATGTATTTCTAACGGCAGTAATATTTTTCTTTTAATGGTCGTGACGATTTTGTCAATTACTCCGTGATGTTGAATTCGATGTTATTGAAATATGATATAGATACATAACTACTTCGATACGGCTATTTGGAAAAGCGATACGGACTGTATATTTTATGAACTTATATGCAATATATTATGAATGAAGGAATTTCTATGCAATTCTATGTTTTATTTATTATTTTTCTCATCGGAAAATTATTTGACATACTTCTAATGTTTTAAACTCATGAGAGAGACTGGTATGTTGTTGAACATAAAACGAAGCTACATATATTAGCTGATTATTGAAGTTGCATGATTCTTTCCGATCCAGGTCTATAAAAATAAGATATGATTTTACTACTAACTGTAGTAATTTCACTTAACGTCGATTAAACATAAGGCATTTACAAGATTTTAACATGTAGTGTTGTTAATGTAGTACTATGTTTACCAGTAGTATTAAAATTTATTTATTTTTAAAATATTCTAATTCGAACCTGACTAATTTTTTTATGTCATAAGAAGGCAAAGGAAAAGGAGTAAGAGTAGGAGTTGATTCCCTTGGAGGAGTTCACCACCACCCATCGTCGTTTGCAACACCAAGAGAGTCACAAATTTGGGCATTATACTGCAGGGGCCTATATACCTGCATTTAATTTAATTAATATTTTGGATTATAATTCTATTGATTACATATTATCTATTAAAGTATAGTATTCAATACAAAGTAAACAATAATACAAAGTATAATAAATCATATATTGGTACTATTACTATCATATATTGGTCCTATACATATGTACATATACATGGGGCACACTAAGAGTTTTGCACTTCTAGCTAATCGAAACCATTTGAATTTCAAATGTTATATTTTTTAAAACGTTACTACCTTCTTGGTAATAAAAATACAAAATTGGGGGGAAATCATTTGTCCATTGTTTTTTATCACACATCAAAGTTACTATGTACACATCAATACGCATGGAACGAAAATGGAATGAAGTCGAAAAGATTTTTGAGCGATGATTTTTTATGATTTTAAAAGTTCTCTCTTCGTGCAAGACTGTGCAGCTCGTCTTCAAAATACCTTTGGGAGAGACGCACCTTGTTTGAGCACCGTGAGGCGATGGTTTGCTGAATTTGAGAGAGGTAGGGTTTCTTTACATGACGAATTTCGTGAAGAGCGGCTTTCAACTGCCGTCAACAAAAATAATGTAGCTACTGTTAAGCGGCTAGTTGAAGAAAACCCGCGGATTACCTATAAGACAATTCGAGGGCTATTGCAAATTGGTATGAGCCAAATTCTGAAAATTTTACACAAAGGATTAAAAGTTCGGAAACTTTGTTGTCGTTGGATCCCTCATGAACTGACAGCGGAGCAGAAGCGGGCTCGCGTGGAAT
>DWJZ01010341.1:0-10173 GCA_018249125.1 Asbolis capucinus
AGTAGTTTGGTAGAACAAAACAAAAATTCACTCGAATTGAGTAGATACCTTCACTTATTTTGAATTCAGTATAACGCATTTATGACAGTTGGTGAAAACCCTACGAAAATTTGTAGACTAGAACTAAAAGATTTTTTTATCAGTATAAGTTAAAACAAGGACGCTCAACCTTTTTGCAATCGGGCCAAATTGAGGGATGATAAATTTACTGCGGGCCACTAGTAATTCCTAGTTAATTATTCTCAGGACTTGCGTAATAAAAAAGTTCTTAATACATACTTGCGCGATCTATTTGAAATTCGTTTGCGGGCCACACTAAGGTCCGCGGGCCGGGGGTTGACCAGTCTTGGTAAAATAAATATTTCTGGCTTTAAAATACGTCCATTCATCTTACTATCATCCTGCTAAACACGCCTCCACTCATTTTCACCACTCCGACCGGTCCTGATTCCTTTGGGTCATGCCATTTGGTTTGGAGGCGTCAAGCTATCCTAATATTTGATCATGGTACTTTAAATAGCATTTAGGCCTAAGACGAACCTGAATTACACTCTTCTGCATACCTACAAACATATTAAAATGTTCTAAAAATCCAACTGAATCACTTTTATAGCTGGGGGTTCAAATCCACTCAGAATACTTGCTACTGCTGGGATAGTTCCCAGCTGTGGGACATTGCAGTGAGCAAAACATTACTTACGAGATTACAATATTCACGACAAGGGACAGACAATAATGATTGGGTAGAATAGTTCGAGACGACAAAGGGCCAATTCCCTTATGAAGGTAGGCGAAGTCTCCGTGGAATTTACGTCTAAAATTTTATGCCAATCTATTCGCACCGGTTTTCTCACCGCAGGATGTGAACGGACGAACGATGACAATTAACTTATATAATTTATCAATCTGTTCATCAGAACAGAGCTGATCTGATTTTGATGGTCAGATTCACGCCTGCCACACATTTTCATCTTCACCACAGGTAGGTAGAAAATAGCACCAGGCATTAAGTTCGTCCATTTTAAACGATTGCAAGAAGGAATAAATAATTAACATCTACATATATACTAATTATAAAACTGTAATGGGGTCAATTCTGTACATTAAGTATTTATTGAAAATTTGAAGGCTTTGTTAACGATATAGACACCAAAACATTTTTTTTGGATATATTGTCTATCTGTTCGAGCTTCACGCAAAAACCACAGGAAAGATTTAGATACAACTTGGCATAGTCGTAGTTTAAAACCCGAGAATGGTAATAAGTTTTATCCCAGGAAATGGCTTAGTTCCCGTGAGATACCAGGTTAAAATTAGTATGGCAACTCCGAAACCAAATTTATATGAAATTTAGCATGTTTGTGGCTTATGTAAGGACAATTGTTATAGGATACTTTTTATCCCGGAAAACTGCTTTGTTCCCGTGGGATAATAGGTTAAAATTTGTATGATAACTCTGCAAACATAGGACAACTCTTCTTCCGAAGCAAAACGAGGGCAATTTTCTAGTACAGAATAAAAGTACATGCACGTACCTACTGAACTGCCGTACCTTCTTCCTGTATTTCTGTACGAACTGTACTTCTGTACGAACTGTACTTCTGTACGAACTGTACTTCTGTGCGTACTGTACTTCTGTATGAACTGTACTTCTGTATGTACTGTCCTTATGTACAGTACGCGCAAGGTTCTATAACTACTTAACTATATGTAAAATTTTAAGTATAGAACAAATTACAAATTTTAACAAATTTGCAACAGTAATCGACTGGTTTTTATATCGTGAATGCTATCTTCAACCTTCAATCAAGTCTTGATGATGACCCATGAGCACAGGTCTCGTCATAGTGGGGAGACCTAGAGCATGCTCCATCACGCTGTTACAACGCGGATTGGTGGAGGGGTTACTGGCCAACCCAAGGAAGTATTCATGCCACCCGAAGGACTTCGACGTGTCGTAACAGCTATATGACGATAACAAGCTGATCCGACGGCTTTAGATACTTTCTGAAGCACGGAATTCTTCACTTTTGCCACTAGCGGTCACCCCTCCTCCAACCGACCGCGGCCGCTGTTGCTTAATTTTTTTAATCACTTGCAATCGAAACGGGCTGGGCTGTGAACTGATGAGGTCTTTTCGTATAGCAATCCAGTCCAACTTTCCCAGTAGAACAAGATCCTGACGTCTACTGATTGTGATTGTAAATTGATCAATCCACCTACCTTTGTCTTGGATGGTTCTCAGTTCAATCCACCTGCCATTGTTGGTTGAAATTAATGCAGGTTATGGGGACTCAAACAGAACCTTCCAGATTGAATAAAAACAATAGGATTGACAAGCTGTAAAGGGATGTAAGGGGATCCAACGACGGATTCGAACCTGGATTCGATATTAATATTTACATCTATAGTATCTATACTAATATTATAAAGTGGAAAGATTTGATTGTTTGAAGAGAAGAAATTACTCGGCCGATTGGATTCTTTCACTATTAGAATTCTACGTTACCCCTGAAAAATATAGGCTATAAAATATTTTCAAAAGCATTAGAGGTTCGTATGAAAGCTTTGATAATGTAACCCAATGTGTGAAATAAATACCAAAAAAAAAATATCTCGCGTACGCAGCGCAAGTTATTGACAATAGAGCAAAGTAATGTAGTACATACAGTATTATAGAGGACATCAGTATCTACAAATTACTCCACGTTGCCATATGTGTACAGTTACGTCACAATAACTACTTTTTCTGGTAACTGGTTCTTCTGAAGAGAAGCAAGGGGATTTTTTAGTTAGTGAATAAAAGCGTTCATAGCTCGACTCTATCAATCCGCAATGGAGCAGCGTGGTGGAGAACCTTTAGGCCTGGTCCAGGAGAGACCCATGCTCAGTAGTGGACCATTAAAGGGCTGAAGCCAGCCCGACGACTTGCGTCAATCCTGAGTGGTCAGCTTAGGTGATCGAGTGGTCAGGTAACGATAGGTGACCGATATTGTTAAAATGTAACACTTTCGGGGTTTAATATGCCCTGTATCACTCCAATGCTATTATTATGAACAGACATAAAGCACCTTGTACCGTAGAAATTAAAAGAATAGTAAATATATCGCTTTGTATATGATTAACTGACGATATATACCTTTTTTTGGTATCGAGGGGGAAACCTCGCGAAGGTACCCGGTGCCGAGGAAGCGACACAGGGTTATGTGAGATTTTTACAAAACTAAAACCCATGTGGCTTCCTCAGCGCTAAGTGGAGGGCTCCGGGATCTCCAATAGAACGCAACCGGAGTCCTAGCGCGGTGCCCAATGTCGGGCTCCTTCCGAGAGGAAGAAACCTACGCTTTAATGTAAATAGACTTTATTTGGCGGTCAGGTCAACGACCTTACTACCCATGTCTATTAACAACAGCGTAAATAATTTAGTAATTTATACAGATGCTTGATACACCCAAAAAAATTATCAAATATTTCGGCGGCTATAAAGCACACTATAAAATTTCATAGTTTTTATTAATAATTCGCCGTAAGACGCGACGCTGCGGCAACTTCATTATACATCGAGCGGACCGTTTATAAATACTGAATATGTCTTCGGTAGCCGCCTTACAGATGCGGAGTTGGACAAAAAATCCGCTAACCGTAAAAAAACGAACGCGCAATCAACCAGCAGAATCCTCACCGCGGGGTACCGGCCACCGAATTAATCAACGACTCAATGTAAGCAAAATCCAGTCTAACAGAGGTTTTTAAAAATGTTCAGAAAAAGGGGAGACACGGCCGGAAGAGTATGGAAAAATAAAACCAACGCTCCCGCCATTCTGGCGGTGACGGCGAGAGGAAGCGCCATTTTCTATTTTTCCCTCCTTTTTTAACACTAGCTGTTGTAGGTACAGTCGCATATATACGTTACTTCATTCAGTATTTGTTACGTCTGAATTTCGGTTTCGGTTTTCGGGTCCAGTGTACCGGTTAGTGGTGAATTCAAACTATTGAAAGCTTTTATACATTTTCGGGGATTACAAATGTCAAGCTGGGACGTACGGGTACAGTTCTGTTGTGGACAGATTTTTCGGTTTGTTGATGTCTAAATACCGAATGTTATTCACAAGATTTTTATTCACAACAAATTTATTGTAGCATTGCCTATGTGTTACAATTCTCGCAGAAAATTTGCTTAAAGTTAGGTTAGACCAGAGTGCGCTCGCCAATCAGATGGTCCGACCAAATTGTAAGCTCAGAAACACCAAAATTCTACACAGTTGCCACTATTGCCACTGATAGAGGGCGATGGAGAGAATTCGTCCGTTTCAGAATTACTTCCTACTATAACCACATCATGAAGAACCTACCAGAGAGAGAGAGAGAGGTCAGTTAGGTTAGGTATTTTTGTAGATAAAAATGTAACTAATTATGGCCATCTTAAATACAAAAAATAAAAATGCTGTTATTTTTCGCTGATATTAAGCTTGTGAAAAAATTGAGAAATTTCTTTTTTATCATAAAAAACAGTTTTATCTAGAAATGCGATGCAATAGACATAAAACTCAAATCGTTAATTTCATGTAGGCATTTTCAAAACACTTCTAACGTAATATTTTTGAATCTACCATCGTTTCGAAATTTTGCCATAACAAATAGAAGTAATAGCGAACTCCTCAGCACATTCAAAATTCAAAATGGAACGAAATAACACGATTTCATATTTATTGTGACTGACCGAGCCCTCCGTACAGCGCCATCTGTTAGGTACCTGTCGATAATCAACGGGTGTGCATTGTTTACACTGGCGTTAATAAATCGGCGCACAAAACGCGTTTTGTTTGCGAAACCAATCGCAATGTCGGCCGACAAATGTCGATGCGAGTAACAAAGGTATCGAGGAACAATGCTTGCGTATCTTTTTACCGAGCATGCGTGACACACTGCACGCCCGGACTGCGGATAAAATGTTTTATTATTTATTTAATTTAACATTTTTGCATTGGAGCAGCATGCTGGAGTATGCGCTCGGCCACCTTAATATGAGACCCGTGCTCAGTTTCTGGCCAACAATGGGTGAACTCATGTTTACGATATATTTTCAATCTATTCGGGCCAGAATCAACTTTTACACAGAAGAAATTTTATCAATATTAATGCTAGATACGGTGACTCTTTTCAGTTATCGTACTCAAAAGAATTATATTAATATATTTATTCTTACTTTAAATTCTATATTTAAACTAATTTAACATACACTAAATGTGTATCGGTACATTTTAAACCATTCAAACCGTGTTCAAAAATGTGTAGAAGTTTAAAAGAAATATTCCTAAATATTTTCCCAGACTTACTACACATAAGTAAAAAATGCACGTAAATAGGTTTAAGACTAAGATTAGCGGTTACAAAATTAATAATACTGTGCTAAGGCCCTAAGCTTTTTCAAAAAACTCATATCTATTGGACAAATCTTATAAATGACAGACAAACTGAGAGTTTTATTCCGCATAGTAACAACCGGAATCAAGACTAAAAACGTTTCATTCGATTGTTAACAAAAATAAATTGAACCGTTTCTACCATTTTAACTGTCCCAATGTTCACGCTTGTCTCTTGCATTTTTTGTTTCTCAAAACGTGAAATAACGTCTTTTGTCTCATCTATACATCGGTGTTTGTTTTGCCTGCATAACAACCAACTGTTAGGGGCGTTGCTGTATAGTTAATATTAATTAAAGGTGGGGCGGGTAGTTTCTGTAATTGGTTTCCATTTGTCTACAACCCTAGCACGTGAGGAGATTTGCTAATTTTCGTTTTATAGCCCGAAGCCTTTGCCTTTCAATCGTATATTAAACCAGTCGTTTTTGTTGATAGTTTTGGAACGAAGCTCTACTTTTGTCAGCGTTAATTTAATTCTATTTATATGTTAATTAAATAATTAATCTGATGAAGTTACTGATTTATTACGGATACGGTTACTGTTACACAAAATAATTTATTGATTGATGTTCGAAGGAAACGAAGATGAAATTAATTTAATTTATTCTCTTTGGCTTTATATGTTGTTAACGGTCTGGAATATTGTGTTCGAAAATTGCATCCTTTATGTGTGAAAATAGTACACCTAAATTCTTACCTATTATAGATAGATTTACCGTAGTAGATATTAGAATAAGTAGTAACTTAGATTATTACTTTTGATAGTTTTATAGTTATGCTTCAATAGCTAATAACGAGGTGGAAATGAACAAGGACAAACAGATCCCTAATAACAGGTTTTAGTACCAGTTATAAACCATTCACGTTTTATGTTTGATTCTAATAAAAAAAATGAAATATTTTTATTGGAAATTTAATATATAGTAAAAGAACGTATCCGTTGCTGTCCTACACTAATGATAAGCTCAGCCAAATGAACCAACACCATAATTTCCCACGGTGTTCAATAAAACCATTACCATTACGTACGGCACGAATGAAACTCATCTGCTGCAGCATATGTCGCTGCGAATCCAATTTACTTCGATTTTCCTCGCCCGCCTTATGTAGCCAACATCGGGTTTTTTGTCTCTGGTTCCGTTTTTTGGGACTCAGTAATTAAACCACCGTGGCTCTCGCCATTGGTTATAATCCGATGTTGTCGAAGGCATGTCCAATGGCGGGCCCGTTTATAATCGTGTAAAGAACCCCGTTGTGCTTCCACAAAGTGACGTTTTTTCACGGCAGTGTGTACGCCCGCCACAAATAACTAAGCATTGTATGTAAGGTTTCTATTAAAGCGGGTTATAATGCAGTACTGATAGAATGACGAACTATTTCGTCGATAGAACGGGAGTCGGCTTCATAAATGATCTTTTATTTTGATGGACGTCGAATTAATTTGTAATAGATTTTTTGTTGTTCAAGTCTAGATCGCGGGGCATTCATTGTTGTTAGTGCAAATTGTAATTCGATTTATCGTTATTATGCACAGGAAAATCAACATCGGCTCGATTGTAACTGGTTACAGCATGCTTGTTATATAAAAATATTGAATCGAGTTTCGTTAAATTCTAGATTTATTATTTTTTGTCCCGCACTTCATTGACGGGCATGGTTTAATTATCACACAAAGACTGTTTTGGAATTTTATTACGTGACAGTGAACGTTCACTGTCACGTAACATTCGTACATATGATAAACCTATATTAAGTAATAAAAAAATTGCCTATGTTAGTTTTATTTTTATGTATTTATGTTGTATAGTCGACCGTGAAATGTTTTTATCTGAGGACTAGCTATCTTCTTCTTTCGTGAGAGAGAAGAAAAAAAGGAATAGGGAGTATTTTCCACCTTCTAATTCTTCTTCTGATATAATGTGCTATACAGTAACAACTCTTCTTTCATCGTTTTTACCACCCTTTACACATTGAGACTAACTCATAACTTTTGAAATGTTTTTCAAAACCATAACCCATATAGATAATTATATCTACCAGTAGTATATTAACCTTTTTAACGCAATAGAATAATTGTATGGATTCTAGAAACTTTAACTTATAACATAGATGTCGCTTGCTTCTAATATAAAAAATGGAACAAATACAGAACCTACAGAAAATCAAAAATGGATTTCACGTTGTAAAGTAACATTACATAGGTATATTTACTCAGACAAAGCAATGAAAATAACATGTGACACACCCACACTCAACTTAAGTGTATATCAAATGTTGACATTGATTTTGTTATCACAACTGATCGACCAGCCATCAACCGTCATTATACGAACGAGCCGTAAACAAGTAATGTTTGCCCAGATACGCAAACTTAACGAAATTCTATGAATGACGTAATAAAACGTCGTAAATAACGCATCTCTCATTGTATAAAAATGCATTTCAGCTAACAAGGTGTGTTATGTAGTATATAGGACGTATATTTAAACATAGGGAGGCTTATCGCGCGCCGGCAGGCCTCGCCCCACTGTCAGGGGCACAACAAAAATACTCTTGTTGCTGTATTGTAACCTCTCTTCTGTTCACGAAAAGCTCCCTCTATGCGTCGTTGTTTAATTACTACGGCCTTTTGTATGTACGATGTTGTGGCCGGCTCCCGGCCTACGACGTAAAAAGTCGTCACGTTTTCTTTTTGCACATTTTCCGCTCGAATGTTTTAGTGTTAGAATAAGAATAAATGTTCGCGTTATTCGGTTAGGGTTTTTGTTCCCGATCGAAAGTTATCTGTCGTTTCTGTTTTTGGTTGTTTTTTATGGTTTTTCAAGTGGAACGGCCTTAGGGCTTTCTTTTGATTTTTTATACAAGTCTTAGAGAAAATTGGGTGAAGGCTACTTTGAATGGTTTTTGAATTAATGAAAATGTATTTATTATTAATTCAGTCTAGTGACTGGTTTACTGATCGTTTTTACTAATAGCTTCCGTATTAACTAATTAACATAACCGACTTGTTTTTACACTTTGTGGTGATAAGTCCAGGAACTAGATTAATATTTTTCATTTTATTACATAACAAGTTTAGTGACTTAAAGATATGTTAGACTTAAATAAAACAATCATGTAACAGGATGAGATCAGAAGTAATAACACTTAAGTTAAATAGACAGGTACCTAGATGGTCTCTGAGTCGTTAATGGTCACTTAAACCGCTCCTTAGAATAGAATCTATACAAATTCTCTACTGATGTTGATAACTCTTGAATGCTGGAATTAAAAGTTTATTTAGTTACGCTTTGCCTAGCAAGCGTGAACTCAGCTTTATAAAAAATGTATATTTTTGATTTTTGTCCTTATAAGGTCACTAATATTGCAAACTTTTACGATGTTATAGGAAGCTGTTTGTGAATTTATTATTAACTAAAAACTGCCCTACCTTCGCTCCGAAAAAGCCAGTCACCAAAAAAGTAGTTATTGTGACATAACTGTAAGAATTAGACACGGTAGCGCGGACTTATTTGTAAATATTGTTGTCCACTCTAAATTTGCAGTACAATACGTTGCTCTATTATCAATAATTTCCGCAGCGTACGCAACTTAAAGTTTATATTTGCTTTTTTTTCACACGTTGGGTTACATTATCGAAGTTTTCATACGGATCACTAACGTTTTTGAAAATATTTTATCGCCTATGTTCATCAAGAATATTGTAGGATTCTAATGGTAAAAGAATTTTTGAAATTGGTCCAGTAATTTCGGAGCCTATTCTCTTCAAACAAACAAACAATAAAATCTATCCTCTTTATAATATTAGTATAGACAAGTGTTTGTCCGTCGCTTCGCAAACGTCGCAGATACGTTTATACAAAGTAGCCTATGTGTTATTCCACACTATAACCTATATTTGTGCCAAATTTTATCCAGATCGGTTCAGTAGTTTTAGCGTGAACGAGTAACAAACATCCAAATATCCACCCTTATAAACTTTCGAATTTATAATATTAGTAGGACTAGCTTTTCCCGCCATCACGTCCGCGTGGCAAAGTTGCCCCATCCCCTTCCAATCATCCCCCTCCTCTTTCCTAGGACCTTAGTTAACACCATATGTAGTAGATAAATACGATGTAATATTGATTATGCCTTCGATAGTAGGTAGGTACTAGGGTAGGTAGGTAGTAAAAATCTTCCATAGAAAATTTCATCCCCTATTTCCACCCCTTCAAGCGTTTTCTTGCGATAAAAAATAGTCTATGTTTTTATCAAGTCCTCTTCTACCTCTGTGCCAAGTTTCATCAAAATTAGTCCAGTATTTTAAGTTTGACAATGTAACAGACAGAAAGTATCGCATTAATAATATTAGTAAGGATCTGGTCCAGTGATTTAGGATTGAAAAGTTAACAGACAGACAGTTATTTACACATTTATAATATTAGTAAGGATCTTGTCCAGTAGTTTAGGATTGAAAAGTTAACAGACAGATAGTTATTTTCGCATTTATAATATTAGTAAGGATCTGTTCCAGTAGTTTAGGATAGAAAGTTAACAGACAGACAGTTATTTTCGCATTTATATTATTAGTAAGGATCTGGTCCAGTAGTTTAGGATTGAAAAGTTAACAGACACAGTTATTTTCGCATTTATAATATTAGTAAGGATCTGTTCCAGTAGTTTAGGATGGAAAAGTTAACAGACAGACAGTTATTTTCGCATTTATATTATTAGTAAGGATCTGGTCCAGTAGTTTAGGATTGAAAAG
>DWJZ01010342.1:0-10173 GCA_018249125.1 Asbolis capucinus
GTAAAAATGCTTAAAGTATATGCTTAAAAATGCTTAAAGTATATACGTAAAAATGCTTAAAGTATATGCTTAAAAATGCTTAAAGTATATACGTAAAAATGCTTAAAGTATATGCTTAAAAATACTTAAAGTATATACGTAAAAATGCTTAAGGTGCTTAAAGATATTTAAATGAAAAAAACTTCAAATCGCGGAAATGCTTAAAGTTAGTGCGTAAAACCAAGTAAGGAGGTAAAAAAATGAAAAAGTATTAAAAGCGAGACAGGTTAGTGTAAAAAGATCAATAGGTTCGTAACGCTGCTTGCTTTAAGAAAGTCTTCAAAAAGCGCAAAAAGTTCGTAAAGAAAATGCGTAAAAACGCGATAAAAATTAATTAAGTAAGTTAGGACTGGCTAAATACAGTTTGCAACTTTGAAAAAGTACCTTCTCATGTATTTATGTATGATTTGTAATGTGAGTTGTTGATGTGAGAAAAATATCACATGTAAAAATGTTTTTTGTATGTAGGTTTAATTTTTTATTTTATATAGGTTCATATTTCCTGTTATGGAGGGCACAGCTGTGTGTGTAACTACTAATTCTGTAAACATTTAAAGTACCTAGATACTTTAATACTTGTTTGTTTGTTTGCTTGCTTCTTTATACGTCTGATTTACAGGGTTTCAATTCAATTAAGCGATAGAGTACTGACATAGAGTAACCAATAGCCATAGACTACCCTTAAAACTGTAATGACAAGGAACCAAGGTAATACTATCTCTCTCCCTCATGTCTGAACGTAATAAGGTTTGAAGGATAGACATACAGGGCAATATTACTTCGTCCACGAGTTTCATCAAAACATGTTTGTTTATTCGTACAAGGTCGCTCTAACACGAATAGGGAATACGAAAGATTTAAGAGATATATAAAATAGACGCTTACGAGGGTTTTATTCTTTTTATATTAACCGGCTACAGATTGTACTTGTAACTCAGTGACGAAAGGTATCAACAGATGGCGTTGTAATTAATTATTGACCTTGAGTTTATATTGTTTGGCAAAATAAGTTTAATCAAGGTTATAATGCAATATTTAAGGTTGGTGGTTTTGTCACCTGGTCCCTCTCCCTTCTCTGGATTCATTAATCTCACCATCTTTACAGCAACTTTACTTTCCAAGTTAATATTTCAAAGTTGCCATTTTTTTAAACTGTTTCAAAGTCGTCATTTTTAATGTCAAATTCGAAATTAAACCATCAATTGCAAAAGACTAACATTCAAACCACCAGATCAACAGCATGCTTTATTACTTGAATATCTACTAAAAAATCTGTAGACTGATAAGTTTGTATTTCGCGTGTTGTTGTAACCTCGCGGAATATATAAGCGTAAGGAATTGTTCAAACACGACGACTTTTCAGTCGACTGTGAGCGTAAGGGCCTATTTAGATACGATGCGATTTCGTAGCGCGGTGCGTTGTAAAAGCGCGGTGCGTTGTTGAAGCGCGGTGCGTTGTTGTAGCGCGGTGCGTTGTTGAAGCGCGGTGCGTTGTTGTAGCGCGGTGCGTTGTTGAAGCGCGGTGCGTTGTCGTAGCGCGTTGCGTTGTAGCGCGTTGCGTCGTAGCTCGGTGTGGTGACGTAGTGCTTACGTATTGACGTGTATTGTCACGTCGTTACGTAGTTTACCAGTATAGTGGGACCGTAAAAAATATTATTCGATATTTTAATCACTTTCTTACGGTGATCATCAAAATAAAAAAAAAATCTATATTTCGTTTTGTTAAATCGGTGACAAACACTATTCAAATATCAAATAACGCCTATCAACAAAGTTCCAAGGTGAGAGGTCTTGGAAGAAGCGGCAACAAAGTCCTAATGAGTAATTTTTACTACTTACAGTTACGTAAAGTACTTAATAATATTTAAAGTATGTATATCGAAGCGATTACAGTATTCAAGTACTATGGATCTTTGCACTAGACTATGCGGACAAACGAACAGACAGATGGACAATTGGCGAAATTTCAAACTTCCTAAATTTTCTACAGAACTCGGAACCATAAAATTTGTATTAGAATCGAGGTACTAGAATTTTTGAAAACAATTTTCGAAGCAACAATTTTCGGAGTAGAATTTACGAAATCGACTTTTCTTACTACATTTTTTGAAGTACAATTTTCGAAGAACATTTTTCGGAGTAAAATTTTCGAAGGAAAATTTTCAAAGTAAACTTTTAGGAATAGAATTTTCGTAAAACCTTTTTCGGCGTAGAATTTTGCTCATGGAATAATGAAGTACTTTTAATAAACCTCTAACTCGAATGACCAATGTTTTTCCAACGTGTCCAGTATGTAAAGGTAGCCTTTATATTTTATTCACATCTAACGGTCCATGAAACCACGACCTCACATCACCTCTTTAAGACTGCAAGTACACACATACACTCTTAAAACGCTCACACATTCATACCCTAACCCAGTACCATTTCATCTGAAGGGGCTGTCCAATAATCACGAAGTAGTGTCCCCATAAACCTTCCCCTATCCCATCTAGGGATATGTGGTAGGGTTTTATACAGACCCACCCCCCGCCTAAGATCAGTGTTTTTTTGTACATACTAAGTAGGAACATAAAAAATGCTTATCTTTTAAGAAAATATGTATTTATTTTTAAAATAAAATTTTTATACCTCCCCCTTGTGGTCAGATGTGGTATTATTTCTTCCCCCTTGGGCCTCAAAGGACAGCCCCTTACGTATATAATGATAACACCGGGCATCGAATCCAAAACTCTAGGTTAGATCAACCAACTAACTACCTATCATTTCGGTAGGTACTGAAGTTGCAGATAAGTATTTAAATGGTGAATAACGAAATAAGGCTAAGGCATGGGTTCCTACACACATCATGCATTCAAAAAACCTATTGGCTGTATGCAGGAAGAACACGTTTAAAAAAATGTCTATTACGATTCAGGATAAAGCTCTGGTGAACAGACAAACAACGGAGTACAGTTTTTTTAGAAATCCTATTAAAAATATCGTAACCCTTTAGCTGTAAATAAGTACTGTAAATCAACAGAACATCTAAATAAGTTTTTGTTCTCGAAGGTTTGACAATATATGTATATACAAAACCCTTTGTCAAATTACAGCCCTAAGACGAATTAGTTTCGAGAGGAATTATGACAAACGAAATATTTAACACTATTACTTCAGTTTACATTAAAATGGTAGATTTTATATACAATAAATTTTAGTTTATTTTTATCTCTTCCAATTATATTCTTATACATATCTAAACGACGCTAAAAGCTTAAGAAATCAACAATTATTTTATTGTATTTCAGTCCAAAAATAAGCAAGGATTGCTATAATAAACATTTATTTTGGCGGCGCAATATCTCGGAAAGGTTACGTCGCCATTTTGAATACGGACAAACTCAATCTAAAACACAGGGCCGAAATATTAGCGTCCAGCAATGAACAAAATTAAAAACAAAACTATAGGGATGCGACAAATAAAACGATAATCATTGAGTACCGTTAGATACATACTTAGTTGTATCGATATATAATAATAATATTTACTTTTTTATCTGTTTTCGGTTTGTTGGTTATTTAGGTGGTAAGTACGAGATGTTCTTTTGTATATAATTATACAGGATGTTTAATAAATGAATAATTTGCTATAGGCCTTCACCGTATTTGTACAGCACGCGATTCTTTAGCACAGTACCTGCTAAAGTAACTAAACGTGTTATACAAGGGCAAGGAATATTTTAGCATTTAGCACTTCGATACCTAAAGTTTGCACGTAGGTTTACGTTTTGAACTAATGATTTAACATTATTAATTGGTATTATTGAATACTCGTATATAAGTGTTATTATGCTTTTCATTAATCAAAGAATGTGTTGGCTGTTACTTTTACGGCTTTTGAAGAAATAGACAAAGTTAACTAATGTCAAGGCAGAGTATATATAAATCGGTATTATTTTTATCGCCGTAATCTCATACGCAGTTCTGTACTCTAGAGGGTACATTATAAAATTTGTATGCTACGGGACTTATAGGAATAATTTCCTAAGTATACCAGTCATATACCAGTCATATACCAGTCATATACCAGTCATAGTCATAGTACATATATGGTTATATTTGTTTAATTTGGAAGAACTTGTTTGACCATAAAGAGCAGACGACACCAGATGGTGAGTTATCACCGTCGCCCATGAGTATTAGCATGGGCATATACAAAACACTTGGCGACTGGTTCAAGCAGGAGAATGGTAGCAAGACGGGCTTCACGTAACGCCAATAATCCATTCGATCGCCCTACCATCGAGCAGCTGACTTCTGCTGACTCTTACAAAACCCTGGTCTGCCAGGGGATTGGGGTTTGTATATAAGCCGCCCCAATAATGATAATGATGACCAACTTAAATACGAAATAGATTCAAGCCAGACCCTGACATGTGGACTGTAAATTTGTGTCCGCTGACACTGACCCTACTCTCGCCGATTCAGAAAGATTAATGGTCCGACATTCATCCACAGTACGTAGAATTCAGAAATACATCCAAGTAAATAAATCCTTTTCTTGGCTTGCTAGTTAAGTTTCTAAATACTCGAGCCGAAAACATTTGGCAAGCCGACCAGACCGGTTCATTATCTAACAGTGAAAGTTTTTTCGTTTCGTGGTTATTAGTTTTGCTATCCTATAGCACCTTATAAATACAACGGAATTCTTTATTATTGCTAGAAACTCCTATTGTAATGGTTCTAGATGTAGACAGAGATAACTGAATTTTATTAAAGATTTATCTGATTGATGCTGTGGTTTAAAAACGATCTCCTATATTAGGTACATAGCATTTACAGTTACAGTAATTTGGAATGTATTGTGTGTTTACATATTGGGAAACATCAATTGCTTTGAAAGTTATAAATAATAACTAGCAAGACCTAAGAATTTGTCTATGTAACCAACTCTCCTCACTACCCATAGTCAACAAAACATCTAGTGAATTAACAAAGTGTTGTGGTTATATATTCGAAAATACTTTCTTACAAACATCATACAAAGTCATCCCCTACTTCAAGCCTTTATTTCCTAAATAAGTAGAATATGGTTTTTTTCGACTTTTATTCTACCTGTGTACCAAGTTTCATTAAAAGTATTGCATACATTAGGTGTGTAAAGATAGCACACAGGCAAACAGATAGACTGACGGATAGATATATAATCAGAGTTATTTTCGCATTTATAATATTAGTACGGACATTAGTATGGTCTCATAAATTTCTTCTCCGCTCAGGATTTAAATTTGAAATCTCTTACTTCACAGGGTTCCTAGGAGTCTAGACTTATCGTCCTCTTCTCTTTTACAAACGATCATACCTTACTAAACTCTATTTAATGCAATAAATCATGATGCTTTCTTTCAAGGTCAAAGTATTCTTTCAGCTTTGATAGCTAGTCGATTCTTCATCTTTTTACTGCATTTCATTGTCTCTGCAATCGTTGTTATTGAATAATAATAAGAGAATATTAAATGTTCTGTTTTTCTTTAACTACATAGTTTCTGATCGTGGTTTCTCCCGTGTTGATAAAAAGTGGCCTATATGTTATCCTGGACAATAGGCTGTATATGTGCTAAATTTCGTTTTAATCCATTCAACTTTAGCGCGTGAAGGAAACGCAAACATTCAAACATGTAAGCGTGCACATCATCCTGTCATTCCAGGGCAACATACAATATGTACATAATCAACACATTATATTAATTTCCAGATTGTGGACTATCTGTATGGTAAATTTCATCTTTATCCATTCATCGGTTAGCGTGAAGGACAAACACCTAAACATCTCCACAAACTTTCACATTTATAATATTAGTATGAAGTATGATATTCGTAGGATAGGACTTCTTTAATTTATATATGTACCTACTAAGTACTCATAGCCTGGCTTCTTGCATTGATCATATCCTTCGATTGATTGAACAAATTAAACAACAGCGGGCTACGATGGGGTGAAGTAGTAGCAAAAATTTTATGTTTTGGAGGGCAAGCCTTCAGTCAGATGACATTATGAAGCCGTGTACTGGTCTTTTTCTTCCTGGCAGGCAACGCGTTAGTAACACCTCTGTCTGGTGTAGGTAATGTCCATGGTCGGTGATCACTTAAAAACATGTAAAAAAAAAATAAGTATCTGAGTTTCTTGTACTATTTTTTTTAAACCATGAATCATGAAACTACGCAGCGTAGGTAAGTGTAAAGAACATTTTCTTCTACAATATAATGCTTATTAAATAATCGACTACATAACTTTCAAAGATATCGTCACATCAAACAATAATCACAAAGGCATAATTAACACGTATTCTGTTCACATCCCTAGCTATTGCGTAACAGTTAGAAAATAACGTTAACACTTATAAAGTTACGTTATATTATACTGCTATTTTTAAGCACTTTCATGGGAGTATCCGAAATAGTCGCACACATGCAAACAACTTTCGAATAGGTGAAAGTTGCCGTGTTTGTTAGTGTGTGTGGAAGAAATTAAATTTTGGCGCCGGAAACGTATTCGGAAGTCGCGGGATTGCCAGCTTCGATTGTACATTTGACGTTTAGACATTTAATCTATAATTGCTTGTAATTGTCGCTTACTGCAGTTAATTGTCAATTTTGTGACACTGTTATATAACAATAAAATTGTAACTGATCGACTTTTTGTACATTAATATTTCAGAAAGACTGTTACTGGAAATATTTGGACGTAGTTAAGCGAAAAGGATCCAATCCACATGAAGGTTAAAAGTTACTTTTTTATAACAAAGAGATTTTACACATAAATAACATCAATCAGTTAAAAAGATTCAAGTAAAAAATGATAAAATATAAATAGTTTTTAATAGCATTCCTTATTTAAATGTATGTGATTTATGTTTATTGGTGTGCAAAATCATTTTATTTAAATAACATCATGTTAACTTTGATGTGGATTGGATCCTTTTCGCTTAATTATGTTAATTTATTGGCTAAAATCCATGAGTGGCCAATTACTGAGCATGATTCTCTTCCCATAGCTGATGAAGCGTACCCCACCACGTTTTATTATGTACTAAACTCCATGACAAGGAGTTTTTTATTACTACTGATTTCGGAAATGGCGTTGCGTATGTATTTAAGAAACACAAAACGTGACGATTCTGCTTTTGCAGAAATACGACTTTTGCTTTTACCTCAGTCTTTCAATGTATAAAACTGTCTCTCCAACCGTCATATGTCGCGAATCGTTTGGCTGAATGGTTAAGAGGGCAGTAGCTAGACGGGTTTTACCAAAATAAAGTAGCATAGTATTTAATGATTTAGTTATAATTTTGATTAACAATCGACAAACATGCGTCCCATCACTATCCCACTTAATGTGGTCCAAAACCTGGTCTGCCATCAGAGGATTTGGGCCAGTAGTCTGGATATGGCCCCAATAGACTCATTAACGGGATTTTACATGGTTTAGACTGGGCCCTGGTATATCAGTCAATAATTTACGAATTGTAGAATAGATAAATGTCAATTCGATAACAAAAACAAAACATGATTATCATTTTGTTTGACAGCTACGTAATACAAACTACCATGCACCCTGACCTACACGTTTCCTAAATAACCATAAATTTCTTTACAACATCATAGCTCAAGTTAAATTGGCCGTGGCGTCAAGATGGCGCGGCATATGTTCGCGTCACGAAAATATCCGAAGTTACCCGAACGCGATCGTAAGTGGGTCACACGGATGCACGCACACATTCATCACTCGGCACACACAGCGCATCGTTGAGTGCGTGTAGTTTGGAGAGGTTTTTTTACTTTCACACTACGCGAATTTTCGCGCGGGATTCTGACTAATAATGAAATGCCTTGTGTATTGTACGTATTTTTAAAGGCATGTTAGTGATTCCTTATTCGGGATCGGATTCAAATTCGATATTTGAATTGGCTTTTATTATATGATCCACAATTTTATTTTTTTAATGATTTCTTTTAGATTACGACTTAAATTTTAAACAGCTAGCGAAGATTAATGATAATTATTTTAACTCTGATACTGGAAACATGAAATAGTGCTTCATCGTCTGTCTATTTTATTATAAACCTTGAATGTTATCGGTTATAACACATAGAAAAGATAAACATAGACATATAGTTAACATCTAATAAGACAACATTATTTAAGGAAAAAATACTTTTCAAGTTCAACGTTCTGTATTTATGTCTTATTTACCTCAAGTCTATTTACAACAATTATTTTTTATTGCTCAATGTGAGCCGTGTGTCACGGTAATTTTGTTTTTTATTTTTTAGCTGTGTATCCTACCTCTATAATATTTTTCCCGCTTTTTTTAGTTGTATGAATTTGCTAACAGATGGCGTTACTATTATATCATATGTTACTTTTATATTCTTCTAGGATGTTCGGCTTTATAAGTAGCAGATTTAAGGTCTCCATTAATATTAAAGAATACTTAACGTTTTATAAGCAAATTATTTTTTCTTTCAACTAATTTAAAACATAGAAGGGTTTTATAGAAGACCTTAAACGTATGGTGTAAAAACCCAGCTATGTTCAATAAACAACTAGCTGTTTAATACTTATAAGTGATTATATATACGACATTGACCAATTTTAGTACTTACCTAGGCCTAAACGGACAGCCTAATTATGCATAGGTACAGCCTAGACGCACTAAAACTTTGCATGTGTCGCATGAATATAAGATGACTTGGCCGCATGTGCATCTGTATACAGCGTGTAACGTTTCAATTGTATAACTATAGCCAGAGCAATTTGCTTGCGAGATATGTGCGCCTGGTACTTCGAAATTATTTTTGAAAAGTGAACGGGGTGAAAGAGATGGCAGTATCTGTCGAAGATGCAACGGCTTATGAGTTCCTGGTAACAGAACTTGTTAATTGTAGGCAATGTTTTCATGGGCAGATCTCGCGGAATATGTAATTCCCGGTATTTATTGCTGACTGTAAGAGAGGCTATTAGGCAAGTTTGATTCTTTACGTTTTATGTTCTCCTAATACTTTTCTTTGGCTGCCCACGTAAGGGTCGTAGACCTTCCTATATATATTTATTCATCATATATCCTATATATGTACATATATATTCATCAATATTCTCGTTACATGAGGTTCCTCTCGCCTTACATCTTTCATTCTTCCCCTAAACATTAATGTGTCAAAAGTCTGCATCAGCCGGAAATCGAACCAGGAGCCCTGACTTCTCAGAGAGCCACTGATAACGGCTTCAGGGCCTTTAAAGTTTTAAAATTCTATTGAAGTTTAAATATGAAATGTCATGAAATTTCTTACACACTAAATTTAATCTTGCAAATTGTTTTGTGTTTTAATTTTAAATTTTTTTTTTATTTAACCCACAAACCTCTTTTTTTGCCTGTTAAAATCAATAACTTGCCGGCAACATTTTCAAAGAGAATGTTTCTAACTTATCTAATGTCGGGAAATACCCGGGACACTTAGTCATACTTAAAATGCGTATTGTGCGTTGGCTGTATGTAGTTTCCTCTATAAGTAGTTTCGATAGGTTATGTCGACCTTATCGATGTTGTCATATTACATTACCTACTTACAACCTACTTTATTTTCGCTAAACACAATAAATGCTCAGCCTACCCTACTAATATTATACGTAGGTTAAATTAAATTGCATAACTTAAAAAACAACATGTTATAACCTATAATATGTTTATTGCTTTTCAAAATACTCTCCTTTGCATTTTAAGTATTTTTTCACTCGATCGAACCATTTTTTAAAACAGGAGGGCCACAGATCTGAAGGCTGAAGGAATTGTCTCATAGGTAATCCGCGGGTTTTCTTCAATTAGCCGCTTAATAATGGCCACATTATTTTCGTTGCAGTTGAAGGCCGCCCTTCATTTAATTCGTCATGTAAAGAAACCCCACCTCTCTCAAATTCAGCAAACCATCGCCTCACGGTGTTCAAACAAAGTGCTTCTCTCCCAAAAGCATTCTGAAGACGAGTTACTGTCTTGCGCGGACGGAGAACTTTTAAAGTAAAAAAAAAACAATTGACAAATGATTTCCCGCCATTTTTTTTATTACCAAGAAGATTGCAACATTTAAAAAAATATA
>DWJZ01010343.1:0-10173 GCA_018249125.1 Asbolis capucinus
AATACAGGGAGGCTTTGTTATTGATATAGAGACCAAAAAATTTTTTTTTGGATTTATTATCTGTGTCTGTTTGTTCGAGCTTCACACAAAAACTACTAGACAGATTTAGATAAAACTAGTCATAGTCGTAGTCCAAAACTCAAGAATGGTTATTGGATATGTTTTATCCCAGGAAATATCTTAGATTCCACAGGATAGCAAGTTAAAATTAGTATGGTAACTCCGAAACCAATGGACCAATTTAGATGAGATTCAGATGTTTGTGACTTATGTAAGAATAATGGTTATAAAATACTTTTTATCCCCGAACAATGCTTTGTTCCCGTGGGATAATAGGTTAAAGATAGTATGGCTACTGTGAAACCACTGGACAACTTTTCTACCAAAGCGAAGCGAGAGCAATTTCTATTTTACAATATAAGTAGGATACCAAAATAACTCTGTTACCTTTTGACGCCTAAACTGGCGCCGTTTTCTAATATAGATTAATTTTATTTTGTTTTTATAGCGACATCAGAAATACATTATCTGTAAAAATGTCAACTGTCTTACTGTCACGGTTCATGAGATACAGACAGACAGCTAAGTAATAGAGTCCCGATATACCCTTTGGGTACGGATCCCTAAAAATGATGAAACTTTAATTTCAATTTAATAAATTATCCTATTGCTTTGCTAACTTAAGTTTAATTTTAATAAATAATCCAAAAATTTTACTAACTTAAGTTTAATTTCATAAATATTCTTATTGTTTTACTAACTGAAAGTTTAGTTTTACTAATAATCCTATTTCAAAAGTACAACTTAATACATAGTACGTTGAATTCAGCAGGATCTATATCTTACATCCCGGTGCATTTATGACTGATAAATTGAAAATACGAAACATACCGTATCTACGGACCTCTCAGCGGCAGACGTATTACACCCGCGGGAATTATCTGTTACATTATCGGATATTTCCTGCGGACCACCTCTCAACAGACTAACGTTTATGTCTACAATATTCCCGGAAATTCAACATTATTTACAATGAATAGCTAGCTTGATGAGTCGTCAATAGCATGAAATGTTTTGTGAATAGCAAAAGGCCTTAATCATTATGGCTGTAACTTGCTTGAAGTTGCTGAAACTTCTCGTAACATCGTTATTCTCACGTAATTGTGTACACCGTGGGCGAAAGGAAAGGAGGCGGGGGTCAGCCGTCTTCCTGAAATTCGATAATGTACCCTATAGTTGTCGAAAAAATACATTTATTACATAGTATAATATATTAAATCCAGATAAAAAAAAATTTTATTGTTTCGGATTCCATTCCTCACTATAACAGTCAGTATTAGTTTCTCCCAAATATGTACTAGGACTAGGGACCGCCCGCGGCTTCGTCCGAGAAGTATGTATGTTGTTAATAAGTAGTCTGTAACTTATTCCAGTCTATAATCTATCCCTGTACTAAACTATGTTGATAATAAGTAGTCTGTATCTTATTCCAGTCTATAATCTATTCCTGTACTAAATTTCATTCATATTCTTTCAGTATTTTTTGCGTGAAGGAGTAGCAAACATCCATCCATCCATTCGTCTCCTGAAACTTTCGCATTTGTAATATTAGTAGGATGTACAGACAGCGATATCAGCTACAGATTTATTGTATGTATTGATTAAAACATACTAGTATCAATAATACTTAATCCACCTGAATATTTATGATTCTTTACACAATGATGTAACTTACGAAAATATCTCTATGGAGTAATGTACCTGTACTAGATTTTGTATTAGCTGCAGTGCGAAGTATATTATCGAAATTAATAATTCTAGCTGATGTGGCAGTCGCTGTTCTACCATAAAAATGACTAGTTTCTGCTCGCGGTTTCGCCCGCGTTACAGGTTGATAAAAGGTGGTCTATGTGTTTCTCCATCCCCGTTCCATCATCGAACGAGCCGACGCACGGCGAGTATCCATCCCTTCTTCGTTAACATCCCGTCAATACCAACGACGCACTTTGTATCATCTTTTATCACCGTACTGCGACGTCAGTTTTCGTTCGATTACAATGTAAATGTCTTCAAGTCAAGTAGAAGTAGAAGTCGGTAGAAGCCTATTCACAGCTTCTACAAAGTTAGTGCTTTTTACCATCAAAGATTTCATCGGGACTTACCATCAAGTGGGATCTTAGTCAAGCGCTAACTTATTTATGTTAAATATATACTTTATAATCTATCTACTAAATACACGTTTGATCCGGGTTATAAAATCAGTACAAAAGCTGTTAACGCGACGCTCATCGTTCCATATTAAGGCTGCCAAAAATTCAATTGCGAAATATTGCCGTAAAGAGGACAATAATCTGTTGGCGAGGTTCCTTCGCAGTACTGAGGCTTGTGATTGTAATTGGTCAATACTGAAGTCTTTGTGTAACCATCTTTTTACTCGACTGCGTC
The DNA here is from genome assembly GCA_018249125.1 of Asbolis capucinus. Classification (NCBI taxonomy): domain Eukaryota; kingdom Metazoa; phylum Arthropoda; class Insecta; order Lepidoptera; family Hesperiidae; genus Asbolis; species Asbolis capucinus. The sequence goes on from DWJZ01010343.1 coordinate 2,446, forward strand.
AGAAGAAGAGTGATGTTTTTCAACTGTTTGTCCGTATATACGAGTATGTAGGTTTGTATGTATGTCCATTTCTTTGGCGCGGAGTTCAGCTCAAACAGCAGGACTAATTTCATCGAAGGTGAAGTTCTGTAACCTTAACGCCCGACACCTTAGACATCATCACCTCTTTCCATCAGACGGGATCGACGTCAACCTTTAACTTATTCTACATATAAAAAGGGTTAACGTCATAAGACCAGACTACAGAAACCGTTTTGAAACCTTAACGTGACCTTAAAATCCTGGCCTAAAGTATCTTTGTCACCAGCACCCACCTATCCACTTTCTGATCGAAATGAATTCTAGAATCTGAAAGCGACACAAGTTTTAAACACAATTTGACGTGTCAAACGGATTTTCTATCGCTGTAAGCCGGTCTGATAGCTTTTTGGAACCGTCCAGTTCAGACAGTATGACATAAGCGATTGGTTTTTGCGTCTGGATTTGTCCACTGCGATCATCCGTCAATCTACTTTGGTTAGCGTCCCCAATCTGCCACTGACGGGATTGATTTGTGATCGCGATGTTTCGTTTCATAGAATTTTGACTTTATACTACTCTTAATCGCGGAGTTTTGTCTCTTTTCTAATTCCAAAAATATTGTTTTTGATGAGATGGATTATGTGCATGTGATATTGGTTTTCAAAATGGTTTTCTGAATTATTATTGCTCATAGGAACCCACACTGAGACCAAAATTATATGTCCTCTGACGAGTTAAGGGATACAACTTTGTTTAAAAATAGTACCAGGAGTTTTTTTCCTCCGGGTTTTTATTCTTCCAGCCTAGACTAGGTTACTTAGGCTAAGTAATATTATCATATTCTAGCAAAGCTTATGAATTGTAGATAGGAATTGTCTACCAAGACCTTACCTTGGGAATGTTTATGGATTTTAAATCCGTAAACAATTTTAAGGTATCTTAATAAGAATATATGAATATTGTGTATGTAATTTTATGACTTTCTTTAAATGAGCCCGATGTTCATATGATGAAATAAAATATTTTGCCTTTGACTTGACTTGAAAGACCATAACAAGGGATTAACCTTCCTTGATAACTGCTGGATATATCTCCCAAATTTTCGTGTGACCCATCCTGGAATTCCCGATTGCAACGAGTCCGCGCTCTCTTCTTTAGATCATCAGTCAGGGTCAGGGCGTCTTGTCCACCGCTTCCTAAGTACGACCTCCATTGCCTCACTTAACTTACTATTAATAGCCCTTAAACTCCGCAATGTTAGAATCATTGTAACATTCAGCGCTAATCTAGATCTGTCTGAGTGTCGTAACAGGATCAGTGTATATCTCTTGAGAGATTATTGGGTCTATTAAAGATATTAATGCTCACTAAAGCTTAGTGAAAGGATGACGGTGATGAATTATATGTTATATTTGTGTGATTAATTACTGGTTGAGTGTGACAAAGAGGTTTTTTTGTGTGAAGTGAAGAGATGTTTTTTTTTATTTAGCTGTTAATTGTTAAATGTTTCGACAACACAATGTCGCATGAGTCGTTAATGGTTAGTTAAGTCACTCCTTCGCTCCAAGTTTCTTTACAAACACTGTCAAAGTCTACATGTATCAGTTAACCTATGGTTGACGAAGCACTGGTGGACTCGGATACCGGCATCTGAAAGCAACAAAAAAAATTGGATAATCATTTAAAATTTTTCATTTTCGTTAAGTAATCACTTATGGTCTATGGATTTACAGAATTTTTATCAAATGGTCCGACCATAAAAGGTTAAGGACCACTGTTCTATACATTGTCTCCGTACAAAGTGTGCCCTGCATATATAATAGGACCTCATAAAGTTTTCGAAGGTGTGTGCCATTTTAATAAGCCGCATTTGGCCAAATGTGTTGGACTATACAACGTCTTGACAACATTTTCCTATATGAACGCCACAAATGTAAGGATATTGTTGCGGGCCACATTTCATGCGTCGTCGTCTGGAGAGATTAAATGCCGAGTTGCTTCGTGTAAATGGGGTTTTTGTGAGCCGTACCGCAATGGCATACGGACCGCAAGTCGCCGACTTTCAGACTATATTATAGTCTGTATTGGTGACGAATGATCAATAACAATCGTGGGTCGACTGGGGCTGGACAACTCAAGAATTATGCAGTCTCCGAAGCCGGTTATAGACACACGTCACGGGTATGCTAATCACTTGGAGGAGACAGTCTGATATAGGGTTGTCAACTTACAATAAATATAATATGTATGCATTTTATTACAAAAATTAAACAATGGCCTCAACCCATTGATCGGCCACTTCTAAACCTAAAACACTTCAAGAAACAGCTCCAATTCGATTTGGTGAAGAATTTCATTATATTTTAGAAAAAATTACAGTATTTTACTGTTGTACTTAGTGTTTTTATTTGTTATTATAATTTTTGTATGTTTGTTACCAAATAAATGCTCACTGGACATGCTAATGATGTTTTTAATTTTTTTGCGTGATCGTGTCATTTAAAGTCAGTTTTTAACGGTTGAGGCATTAAAGCGAAATATATTTCTATACTGTTTCTATTACAAGCTTTTATTTAACTTGCGGTGTGTATTTCTATATTTGTATGTTATATTAGTTTGTTGGTTTGTTAATAAAGATTATTATTATTATGTTAGGGTCAAACCTTGTAGCTTAAATAGACCGACCTACTTACTCTGTAGCTGATATTTTACTTAAACCTTCCATCTTGATGACAGTACATTTTTGTGATAAGCATTTTTATAATATTTCTCTTCTTCCCTTCCTATTAGAGCTCTGTAATGAAGGTTTCTATTTAAAAATATTTTAAAAATTAATAGAATAGTTGGCAACCCTACTTGGAGGAAACCGTCGGACTCCGCCCCCTTCCCTCCCCCCGGTACGACGGCGTACATCACCGCCAGTAGTGCAGTAGTGGCAGTAGTCTATTGTTGAACTCGAGTGCAACGCGTGCGGGTTACGGCTCATTTACATGCACAGAGGATGTGTTTGAATATAACTTTAATATAATCTGTGATGCAAGGAAGAAAGGACTGGAATAACTTGTCCCCGTCGGTGTTCCCGTTCGATTATAATGTTAATGTCTTTATGTCAAGAATGAATTGGTTTCAACTAAGTTAGTGGTTTTACCATCGAAGACTTCATCGCCACTTAACATCAGGTGGGATCGTAATCAAGCGCTAACTTATCTATGTATACTAATATTATAAAGCTATAGAGTTTGTTTGTTTGTTTGCTTGAACGCGGTAATCTCAGGAACTACTGGTCCGATTTGAAAAAATTCTTTCGGTCTTAGATAGCCCATTTATCGAGAAAGGCTATAGACTATATCATCATGCTAAGACCAATAAGAGCAGAGTTTCCGCTGCCTGCGCTGCGTGAACGGTTAATTTTGAAAAAATATGTTTGACAGAAAGGATGTCGCGGGTTAAAGTTAGCGTTAGCCCAAACTATTCCACGCGGACGAAGTCGCAGGCGGAAGCTAATTTAGGATAAAAAACAAGCGCTGTGACCTATATGTGTGGACTTGAATGATTCATAATGTACTATTGATGAAAGAACGTATTTTACAGTTACTTTATTAATATTTATACCTATAATTTAACCGTCATATTCTCCTACTAATAGCGTGGTAACATAATTTTGTTTCACGTGATATCGTTTACCTGCTACTCCTTTTAGCTACCACAATTGCGATTTTTTTGTAACAAAAAGTTGGGAGACTCATCCAAATGAAGCTCACGAAATTTTTTTATTTATCATATGAAAAATTACATGGTACCAGGTACATTGAAATTGGATCAACCATCTAAACCAATAGTGTATTTCTCATCTTAAACCAATGGCTGGTGTGAACTTGACAGAAATCCATAACAATAACTTACAGACAGACGGTTTTAGAGTTCCTTAGTAAGCACCCATATTCAGCTGTTACCACCAACGGTCACCCTTCACAAAACATTTGCGGTTTAATTCGCTTTATAAATTCACACTGCCAATCGAGCGAGAAACGAGAACTCGCCATGATTTTGTATGTTATTTCTGAATATGTCCACTTTTAAATTCCATAAATAATAATACGGAGAATCGAAGCCCGACCACCCAACGACAATTTGTCGTGCGCTCATTGCATTGCCGATGAATAATTAATTTTGTCGACACAAATCGTCAGTTTTGGTCGACAATAATGACACCCATTTTTTGTCGAAAGATTACCAATGATTCGTTTGAATGCCCCTATGACTTAGTTGGTTAGGGACTTGAATGCGAAACGAGGTGACCCGTGTTCGATACCGGAACAAGGCACTTAATTATGTGACAAATATATTTGTTCTCGGGTAATTACTTTTATCCATTCATACATTCATCCATCCATCCATCCTTGGAAACTTTAACATTTACAACGTAAGTCGGTTTTAGTATGACATGTAAAGATGTCAAGTTGATCTTTTAGGTGTTTTTAATCATGTTTTAAGAAAATCAATTACGAATATTCTGTAGGTGGTTTACAATAGTGCTCATTTTTGAGATGCTAGTCGTAATATATTTATCGTGAGTACCCGTGTAGCATCGCGCAATTATCATGTCTGGAAGTGGTCGCTGAGCTCCGTACTGTTTGTATAGCGGCGCGGTCCGTTCGTATTTTGAGTTACACCTAACTGTAAATTGAGTTCAAGTGACCTACTAATTCCAGTGATAGACTGGCGGGCTGAGGGCCTATCTTCTAATCCTGCTGATTTTCTATGTTATGTGCGTGCGAGACCAATACACCGCCCTCTGTAGCCAAGGGACGTTGGCGCGATTCCTTAAATGGATATAACTTTTTTATTTGAGAACCGATCATGAATTTGCTAGATGCCACATCTCATAAAATTTAATACAAAGTACTATCCGCGTGAAGTCAGACCTGGTTGGTAGTAATAAATTATTTGAATACTCATTGCGGCTTTGTGGAACGTGTTTATGTGTAGGCTGTTTGAAACGAACTAAACAAAATACCATCGCACATTTAAAAATGAGCTGGTATGTGTCGAGACACGTTATTATCGCAGACCCGACGTGTAGTTGTATCATTGATCGAAGTTTAGAATCGATTTTAGTAAGACAATCACCAAATATATCAAACTCGACACAATACATCACTGCAAACTGCATTCGAGTAGGTTCAGCCGTTTGAGATTAGTGTGCACGAAACAACAGACAAACACATAAACAGACAAACATAGTAACAATTATTGATTTAGTTATTTTGCTTAACTAAAATCGTATTAGTTTCTCCCAAAATATATTCAATAAATTTGCTTCACCCAAAATAATAAAAAGTATCGCAAATTTGTTTTTATTTTTATAATGAAATAAAATATTTGCTTTAGTAGAAAGCGGCCGGGAATTAAACAGGAAAGCGGCAAATATTCCCATTTCATGTTCCATTTTCAAATAATCAACACAAGAGTAATTTGTTTTTATACAATAAATTCCATATATGCAGCTGTGAGGGCCTAATAAAGCTTGTTTCACATACGTTTAACATTCCCACAAAATTCCCCGTAAAATTTCGTAAACGTAATAAACAAACCGTATTTCAAAGTCAAATTCAAAATAATTTATTTCATGTAGGTATTTCTAATATGCTAACGAATGTGGTTTTTTTTTAATTTACAACCTTTCGAGAGTATACACTCACGGATTCCTCGTTGGTCGAACGGTAGGTCCTGGGTTGGAAACCTGCGGCGCCTCTTATTTTCAAAATGATGTGTGTTTTACAAATTAATAACCACTTGATCTTGCTTTTGGTGAATGAAACCATCCTGAGAATTCTTCGTAGAGTTCTCCAATGTGTGTGGAGTCTCCCAATCCTTACACCAGGGGTTACCCTTACACTCGAAACTCCCAAATTAACCTTTCGAATCAAACCAAGCTGGTGTTTTTGTTTTTACTAACAATTTAATCGTAGATTTTCACGGCGTAAAACCGCAAGTGAGAAACTGTCCTAACGCTTTGCGTGTCCCGCTGATAATTACAAAGTGAGGTGTTGGGCTTTCAAATTACAGGTTCAAAATATATCATTATAACATTAGGCCGGCGCCTACCGCTATGATAATAGCATTTGTCACTCTTCTGCGAGTAAAGTATGTTGCATGCATATTTATATATGTATGTAGATATGTTTTTATGATATCCACACTAATAATAAAGAGAAAAGATTTGTATTTTTGTATGTTTGTAACGAATAAACTCAAAAAGTACTGATCCTATTTAAAAAATTCTTTCACTGTTAGAATGCTACATTATCACTGACTGACATAGGCTATATAAATATCTAGAAAAAATAGAACTCTTTGTTTATTTAAACATATAAATCCCAAATTATTCACCCGTTCCACTAGTAGTAAATAACTTGGTAGTAAAGAATTTGATTTCATTACTTCGTCTTGAACGAGTACTGCGGCTTGCGATCGCGGCTTCCTGTTGTATTGTGGCTGCGTCCTGCGACTATGGCTCGCAGAAATGGCATGCAGCTACGGTTTGCGTCTACGGCATGCGGCTTTCGTCTTGCGGCTTCAGCATGCGGCTTTCGTCTTGCGGCTTCAGCATGCGGCTACGGCTTGCGGTTGTCATGCGGCAGTTTTCCGAATATACCTTGAATCTTATCTTTTAACAGGTACAGTTATATCAAATTGAGAAAAAAAAACATTAGTCGTTATTTATTGTCCTTTGTTATATTTAAACAAAGGATGCATACAGAGTGAGACTTACTTTCAAATTCAAAATGTATGCACTATTTATATATATAACAAACAGTCCCGCACTCCACCCTACACAAAAAAAGCCTTAAACAGTACGCTGTAAGGATTATTTTGTGCTTCATACTTTTAGAGACTCCTTAGTTATAAAGACTCCATACTGCTTAATACTCGATACGCGTTGACGCACTTCCAAGTTTAAGTTCCGTCCGTACTTCTTTATACTCCATACTTATAAATACTCAATACCCTAAATACTCAATACGCGTTCCTTGGCTTACTCAAAACGTATTGGCACCTAGTCTTAAAACCTCACCTCTAAAATAAAACAGTAGCTTCTAAATAAAAATGTAATGTAAACTTTACTTTACCATTGTGCTTCGCGTGAATATTTATACTTACTTGAGCAGTGTTTAAAGAACATTTAGGTACTTATAATACCAGCGTTATAAAGACTCCACACCTAAATATTCCTGTTATTAATAATTTTGTTCAAATTAAAATATATGAAATTCAGAAGTTATAAGACTTCTGTTGAAATTTAACGATGAAACAGAACGATAAAATATGTAATTATTTCTTTACTAGGGTCCGCTCGCGGTTTCATTTCAAAATAGTATCCGATTTAATTAAATGTATGGTTCACGATTTTGTTCATAGTGGCTTCCACATAAAAGCTAGATATATGTTGTCGCGGACTTTTATTTAGAACTATTCGAGAAAAATAATCTTAGGGTAAATGATCTTTGTGTCATCCAATAGTTGACAGGCTAGTTGGTGGTTAGCGAACCTGACTGCTACACCGCAGGTCGTGGGTTCGATTTCCACCCAGGTCAAACTTTTCTGTGATGAGCAGGAATGTTTGTTCTCTGTGTCTGGGTGTAAATATCTATATAAGTATGTATTTAAAAATATATATGTATGTTTATCAGTTGTCTGATCACC
>DWJZ01010344.1:0-10172 GCA_018249125.1 Asbolis capucinus
AAAACCGACACTGCCGTTGGCCACTACCTACTTCATCAATTAGCTTTAGAGCTGAGTGCTCTAGGCCTCCTCATTTGCTCGATTTCAATAGAAGACCATTAATATGCCAAATGAAGATGCAATTTTAGAATACGAATATCTTCGGATTAAATATCTCCGGACTACTCACACACGGATCTGATCACATCTGATCCCAAACTAAGCATCATAGCTTGTACTATGGTCATCATACAGCTGATAAACATATATATATATATATGTATATATATATTTAAATGCATGCTTATATAGATATTTTTACTATACCCTTACTTATAACCCAGACACACACAACAAACATTCGTGCTCATCACAGAAAAGTTTGACCTGGGTGGGAATCGAACCAACGACCTTCGGTGCAGCAGTCAGACCACTCTCCAAGGTCTCCAGGTCTCTAACCACTAGACCAACCGGCCTGTCAAATAACATATGTTAGTTATACTGACCGGTAAGTTAATACAGTCAGCAGATGGATGACAGTCGCAGGTACCGAGCTCGCATTCGTCGTCGTCAGTACAGGCTGGGCCCTGCTCCGGCTTCACGCTGTACCCGTCAGGACACCGACACACAAAGCTGCCAATCGTGTTGCGGCACTCGCCTGCGCCGCACAGCTCGGGGATCTGGCAACATACAGCTTATAAATTGAATATCGTATATTTCTGTGCGTTTTAAGTCAATACACGTGGTAACACAGTCACCCTCATTCAACTCGCGAATTATCTTGTAGCGGCTATAAGAGTTAATTTTAATATTCTATAATATATTTACAATTAAAAATGGTTTTAATATTGTTTGGATGTATTTTTTCTCGATTATAGGGTTATTCGCGGAGGGGAAATGGTTGTCGACATATGAGTTTTCTTTATGTATCACCGTTTTAGAAAGTTCTCACTTACATCATACAGCAACATTATAATTCAAGCTATTTGAAAACACCAATCACTTTCATCAACAATATACTGATATTGTGTATACTGATACCCAAAACCACGTACATCGGTACACTCATCAATATCAAGACAAGTGGGCTTGGTCTCGTCGAGCGAGGGTAGCAATCCGTCGCCGCACTCGCAGCGATACCCGCCGGGCGTGTTGCGACACGTCCCCCCACCGCACACGCGGGCGCCGCCTGCGCACTCGTCGATGTCGCGACACGTGCGGCCGTCTGCCCGCAAGTGCCAACCGTCACTGAAATACATTGATGACTTAAAATATCTCAAGATACGCTACCAATCCATCTTTTTGCGTTACTTAAAACAGAACACCCCTTAAAATTCTACTGCAGAAGCAGTAAGCAAAAATATGACGTACTGTTCTTGAACACCGAATTTTTATTTTCAAATTTCAAATAAGTAGCTTGAACGCTACTAGAAATCAATTTGTGTAGTTTAGGGACATATCACAAAAACGAAAACGTTCGTTATACCACAAAGGGATCAATTATTACACTTCCTGACTTTCTACAAGAGTGGTCCCTGGTCCCAAACAAAGAAATAGTAATCGCTCACTTGCACTTGCAGTGGTAGGAACCAGGTGTGTTGATACACTGGTGCTGGCAACGCGTTGCGTCCTCGGCACACTCGTCGATGTCCTCACAGTGAGACTTCACCGTCGACTGCGCGTATCCCTCATCGCAGACGCATTGGTACGTGCCCATGAGATTCTCACATGCACCATTGCTGCATATTCCTACAATAGAGTTATTAAAATTAACATAATATTACTAGGATGGCTAATATCCTATTATAATAATATTGACATTATGAATTTTCGGATTTTTTGTCAAAAGGCCCAGAGATGTTGGTCTTATATTCCAGTACCAGGACAACAGCTACAGAAGCTAGACTCACCTGAAGTAATAGAACACTCGTCGATGTCCTTGCAGGAGAGGCGGTCGGGCGCGAGCTCCATGCCTGCGCCGCACTCGCAACGGAATGACCCCGGCACGTTCACACAGCGCCCGCCGCGACACAGCGCCCTGTTCTCGGTACACTCGTCGATATCTGCAAATGAAAATCAATCAATGATATTGATTCATTGACTAAGAAAAAATCACACATGTACGATATTAATTAAATTTTATATTGAGAACAACGTCATCAATCTTATCCTGACTCACGATTTCTAGAATTAATACGGATTTATGTCGTCAAAAGGTTGTTTATAATATCTCTATAAAAATAATCCTGAGTTATCGTTTTACACTAAAAACACAAAAAATTAAACAAATGTGCTATAAATATTTTGGTACTTAAACTGATTCTTCGGTATAGTTAAATAAAAAAAATAATACTACTAGAGTAAGTCATTGATCTCTAAGAGGTGAATAAACTCGAGGTGAGTTGTAGTAGAGTATGTGAATTATTAGTTTCAAAGTAATTACCGCTATTCATTGAACATCCATTTGAAATAATAACTTTTTATAGGTTTCTAAAGTGCATAAATAACCTTTGAAATAAGTAATAAGTATAAATAATCACTCACCAACGCAGACCTTGGTGAGTTCGTCGGTGACGTACCCCGGGCGGCAGACGCAGGTGAAACCACCCTCTGTGTTGCGACACTCGCCTGCGCCGCACACGCCGTCCACGATCTCGCACTCGTTCACATCAACGCACGTATGATTTTTGGAGTCCTGTAATTAACAAAAAATGTTTCATAATGTGAAAGAGTGGTCCGTTTCACAGTGAACTAAGACAATATTCTGTTTGTTTTCTTCTATATAAATTGAAAGGTGCGTGTATTCTGTCACGATGACAGAAATGAACAAGAATCAATGAACAGACATGTAAATATTGTACCAATGGAACACATGACATGTAAGCAAAGAAGATAGGCCGCCTAAATGTTCATAAAACGTATTTACCTGTTCATATCCCGGAAAACAGTCACAAGTGAAGCTTCCCAGCATATTCCTGCATCTGCCGTGCCCGCAAAGACCGGGGAAGGCCGCGCATTCGTTTACTTCCATCTGCCCGGGAATAATGCCTGGTCCACCTTGTCCACCCGGGCCTCCCGGTCCACCTGGTCCGATCGTTACGCCAGATCTACCTGGACCCCAGTGATCCCTGCTTCCGTTCCCCCAATGTCTACCAGTTTCCGAATCCCAAGGACCTCCACCGGGCTCTCCGCCGGGACCCTTATGGCTCCAAATGTCCGTCGCATTAGGACCTCCAGGATACGGCCGGTCCCAAGTCTCTACTGGACCGTGGCCCTCCAGTATACAGAGGTTACGGTAGGCATCAGTACCTATGAAAGTAACATTTTTATTGGTAGGCGGAACAAAACTTATTCAAATGACATAAACAATCTATTATTTGGAGGGATGGGTAGGGGACACAAACCCTAAGACCACTCACACTTAGCTGACCTATTGTGACCGGATATGAATAATCAATCAAGGAGTTCAATTTTGTTCAAAGGAAATACGCCGTCAAAACAAGCTTAAGCATTATGTCTGCAACTTAATACCGGTATAATATCGGTATAAACAACAAAAATTAAAAAGTTTTAAAATAAATTCCACAACTTGATCAACATTGTAACTAGCCTTTCTTGGGGCAAGGCTCGCAGCGGCTGTCGCCCCAGGCCTTGCCAAGCGAGGAGCAGCAGCACACAGCGCGGTGCACCTCGTGCGGCAGTGGACGCGAGCAACGTCCTCCAATATACTCCGTGTAGCAGTACTCGCGCCGTGTGTCCACGCAACGGTTGCCTGTTACAAACAATGGTTATGTGAAAAACTTTTGATGTTAACACGTAGTAGCTCCCAACCTCTAGCACAAAAAACAACAAAGTATTCTACTTCCACAAACAGACTCAATCTAGAATATTGTGCTACAAGTTCCGATCAAATCAAATCAGGGACATATTTTGAATAGCTGCTGTCTAAAAAATTCTTTGATGAATCTTTCTATTTTATTTCACCTGCATTATACAAAATTCATACCTACATTTTGCGACTATAACGTAAAAAAATAATAGAAAAATACATGAGGCTATATGTAAAGATGACACAGAATGGCCAACCTCATTCGACGGAATTACTAAAAGAATTGTTATTGCTTAACTGCACATTCTATCTTTTCAGCTATGGTATTCTGGAAGTAATAATCATTTGTCACATTGATGTCAATGTTACCAGCGGGGTCCAGGGTGAGTCCGGGCGGGCACTCGCAGCGGTAGGAGCCATCGGTGTTGACACAGGAGCCGCCCACGCACAGCTCAGGATCCAGCATGCATTCGTCCACGTCGCGGCACGTCGCGCCGTCCAGCTGAAATATGCGACATATTACGTATTTATTACTGTATTATTCACACTTTTAACAGGTAAGATAAATATTGAGATTAGTCTCTCATAGTCACTATTTGTGCCTCAATTACATTTATGGTGCATCAAAAAAAAATTTCTACTTTGCCTACTGTCATTTAATATATTTTTTTATCAAAAGAAGGTTGTCATAACAAAATTTGTAAGCACCACGTGTCGCTGTTAACAGTTCTCCCAAAAAATAAAACTTTATGATAACAAAAACACAAGTAAGAATGAAGGGAAAGTTTAGGGCTCTCTCTCGCAAATACAATAAAAATATACTAAAACAATACACAATAAACCCATAAAATAGTTTACCAACACCTCTACGCTGAGCGATATGTCACTGATTTTTAGGCCGAACCTTTACTAAGAGTTTTCGTTATACCTTAGCGAACCCTTTAGCGCAGGGACAGGTTTCAGGCTCGCAGGGCTCACAGGGCGACCCCCAGGCAAGCCCCACGCTGCAGCAGCACTCCTGCCGTAGCAGGGTGCGAGGTGCCGCTGATTCACACTGCCCGTCCACCACGCGACGCCAGCAAGAGCCACGTCGGTTATCTAACACAAAAACATTAATTAAAATCACAATATTGAACACCAATTAGTTGAGTGTGTCTTCCGCCATACACCACAGGAACACCATAGGAAGGATCACAAAAGTCCTATTTTCTTTGCAGTTGTTTTCTACCCGTTGAGGGAGACAAAATACAAAATACTTTGTCAGATTGAATGCGCATTTTCTCCCCGACCTTACGATTATCTTTTAGGCTAGATCGGAAGTGTAATATAAGTGCAACAAAAGACTATTAGAAAGAACGCATACATTTTTACATACTTATAAATAATGTCATTCACAAAACCTGGGACAAAAACATAACATGTCTTACCAACGCAGTGCTGCGCCGTGGCATCTAACACAAATCCATGTTCACATTCACATTCGTAGCTCCCGTGCGTGTTGATACAACGACCGTTATCACACGGGTTCGATTGTTCTGGAAACACCAAACTATACATTTATTGTACTATAATTATAAAGCTTTACGTAATATTCTACTTTAGGAGTTATTTACTTATAAAGACATTTATCTCGACCCTAACAAGGCTTTCGATACTAGATATAATGTGATATACTCCTATTATTCTTTAAATTACTTTTTTTATTTATGAAATAGGAATTGCCTTTACTGCATATTTAAAATTTGTTTTTGAACCTTTTCTTTTTGGCCTGTAATTTTCGTACTTGTTAATTATATAAAAGAGTTTCACAGGGTGGAATATTGGGTCCATATAAAATGTAATACTGCATTAATCGTAGTACCAATTACATAATCCGCTATTATTATTAATAATTTTAATTTTGTTAATTAAATTATTGATTTCATTGTGATAATTTGTTAAAGCAGTGCAATGAATTCGATTGCGTGACGAATGTAAGTTAAAATAGATGGCTCAAATTTTTATTTTTTTACAATTTTAAAATTTTATGTTTAAGCCAATCTGAAATTTAAAGTATGCAAATGTTGCAGTAAAGATATGACTTACAGACATAGTAGAGGAAGTAATTTAAAAATATGTAGAATCGACGGTTAGAATGCCGATGAGGGTCAGTGTGATGGCATATGCGAGTCACACAAGTAGATAACCTGCGGGCAGGGGGAACAAAGGCGGGATGTCGCCGCGTTCGTTATCCTTTTCGATGAAAATAACCTCACCCTCGCACTCGTCGATGTCGCGGCAGAGCTGTTCGTCGGGCTCGTAGCGCGTGCCGGGGGGACACACGCACGTGAAGCTACCCAGTGTGTTGCGGCACTGCCCCCCGGTGCAATACTGTAAAAATTATTTATTATAGATATATATTATGGTCATAGCCGACAAATGATCAGATGAGCCACATAAAAGTGGTCCGCGTTGTCTATGAAGATATAACTAACTAAGGTATAACCGATTTGATCAAGAAAACTATCAATCGGAATTAAAATAATATTTTTAACCACAATAAAAATAAAATAGTAACTTTAAAATGAGTGTTAACAAATCGAATAAATCAAAACCTTATTATTTTAAAGACTTAAGTAAATAAGGAAACTAAAAGAAGACAATAAAGAAAAAAGAGCACTTTTGAATGGGTAAGATAAAAAAAGCACTTATGTGCAAGGAATTGAAATACGACCGAACACACGTACAAAATAAAATTTTTCGTGTAAAATAGTACGATGGATACTCACCGATTGGTGCATATCGCACTCGTCAATATCCCTGCAGATACCATCAGCATCAGGATGGTATCCAGGATCGCAGATGCACTTGTACCCTGGCTCCAAGTTCTCGCAGGTCCCGTGAGGACAGATTCCAGGTATCATCGTGCATTCGTTAATGTCCACGCCGCCGTTATCTTTGCTGGATCCCTCAGGACATAGTATATCGTATTCCTTGGTACCAGATTTGGGGCAAGGCTTGCAAGATACACCCCAACCTAAATGCAAACCTGAAAAGATACTATTTTGAAGTAACATCTACGTAAGTAATATGAAAAACTAAACACTGGCTCGTATCGATCGTAAATGATAAGTACAGCGCGCGGGCAGGAAGAGGATGGGCGACCTCTAGTGACAGAAATTTCATGGGCGATTCCATATTTCGTAAAGCACCTTAAGTAAAGTTAGATGATCATGGCAATGGTTCAGCCTTCAGGCCTTGATATGACATAAAAGCTTCCGATACTTGATTTTGCTACTAACTTGAAGGTTGGTCATTCTACAATAGAGCATCGTAAAAAGGTACTCTAGACTTCATCAATTACATGAATTGAAGCCATCTTACCTTTGCTGGAACTGCAACAACACTGCGACCTAGTGACTGGAGTCGTGCCCGGGCCCGTGCAGTGATCCTCTTCGTATTTCTCATAACATAAATCTTGAACTTCATCTGCAAACGATTCAATAGTAAATCTAACCGTAAATCAAGAGAAATAAAGTTAAAATTTCAATCAATGCTCCTTACTAATTGTCTATACGATATTCTAACTCGTGCAGTCACCTATTTTACCATGTCGTCAAAACAAAAAATAGCAGCAGCAATATTTTTACGGGATTAACTAAATGACAAACAGAAGAAAAACTCTTAAGCCTTGTTTGAAGAATCCCATGTAAGCGCACGAGGAACAACTCGAAAGGAAGGAGATCAAAGTGATAGCTACATACGCGAGCAATGGCTACATTACCGAGACAAGTCCTCCCATCGTTGCTGAGCGAGAAGCCGGGGAGACACTCGCAGCGGAAAGAGCCGGGCGTATTGTGGCAACGACCGTTGCGGCAGACGTGGAGTTCCGCACACTCATCGACGTCGACGCAGGCACCACGGTCCGGCGTGGGTCGGTAGCCTGCCTCGCATACGCACTGGAAGGAGCCTTCGCCGTTCACGCATCGACCACCCTGTCAACATAAGCCATTTTTTATGTTTCAATATGTGATCATCACCACTTAGAGAACAGAAACACTAAGCTTGTTATCAAAGAGAAAAAAAGCCCATAAAAGGGAAATGATGAAACGTACTTCAGAAAACAACAAGAGATGACAGAAAATTGTTGAATCAACCGGCTTTTATATTGAAATCACTGAAATCCAGGCGCATAAATACCATATTGCTCCCTGATGATAGAAAAACAATGAGGAAAAAGAAGACGTGACGTACAATATTATTAACGACATTCAGAATTAAATTACATAGTACAAGCTAACGCTTAGTTTAGAATCAGATGGCCGTGTGCGATTTGATCTAAGAAATTTATTTAACCTGGCAAAGCGTCCGATCAGCACACTCATCAACATCAGCACAGTATCCACCAGCGGAGGGCGCGAAGCCAGGCTCGCAGGAACACTCGTACCCGCCGGGCGTGTTACGGCAGCGGCCGCGGCGACACACGCGCGGGTTGTCTGCGCACTCGTCTACATCGCGGCACGCCTGGCCCGTCGCTGTCGGCTCATAGCCCGGATTGCAGGTGCATTGGTACCTGAGGGATAACGTCTAATAAGTTGTTGATAGCCTAGGGTGTCCATGTCGTAAACTGCTTCTAACTTTCTCAAAGGACCTAAAGGGACTGGAACCACGGTGAAGCTGGTGTGAACATTTTAGCTTCGCGTATAATTATTCTACTACTCTGCGTCACCCACTTAGCTACTCGCCACTTTATTTTTACTCTCAATAACTTACCACTTGACTACAATCCCACCTTATGATACATGGGGATGTAAATTTGAATGGTAAAGTACGCTGTTACTAAAAGCCTATTTACTTTTCGAAAATTTTAAGTTACAAAGATATGTTTTAAAATAGAACACAATGAATTGTTATGAAACGACATGTCTCGTGAAAGAGGTACTTTTAATTTCAGTGATTTATTTGATTGATCCAAGGTTCATTGTTAAAATGACCTAATAAATTATAATAATACACAAGACTTAGTAAATTGAGAAGAGTATTGGTTTGATAAATTCTAAAACTACCCTCTGGCTTATAGACTATTGTATTGCATATTTAGTTATAACTACGTTATAGTTCCTACAGGTAGTTATACTGACCCTCCATCGATGTTGGTGCAGACCCCGTTGGTGCACATGCCGCCGTTGGTCATCTCGCACTCGTTCTTGTCGCTGCACCTCAACCCATTCTCCACCGGGTCGAAGCCAGGAGGACATCTAACAAGATATTAAATCAAAACAAATTTTATTTACTCAAAGTTGGTTTTAACAAATACTTTCAAAAAGTCAAACTTACGCTCCAACAAATCAAGAGTGGGTTGGTAGTACGAGTACGTTTTGGAAGAAGTGGCTATAAACTCTCTAGGACTTTTTTTAACCGATGTCGAAAGGTTCTCAATCCAATTTTTTATATAATTCCTTATTAGATATGCCAATTTAATTTTTAAACCATTTAAAAACGCTTGTAATGAGCGACATCTGACGGCTACTTTATAGAGTTTTAGACTACGTTGACGATATTCTCATTTGATTACTTGTATATGCCATTTGAAGTCGGTTTTCCTTTAAATAAAAAAATATTTCCTCTCCACTGCTGGTTTAACTGCTGGGAGTAGTATCTCATTGGTGTACCTGCACTCGAAGCCGCCTGGCTTATTGACGCACGTGCCGCCGCGGCAGTACTGCAGCGCGCACTCGTCGATATCGATACAAGTCGGATTCCCATCCTGCTCCGTCAGCTCCGCGCCGTCCCAACACTCACATTGGTAACTGAAACACACTCATACATTATTATAACTATCGATATTACTATTACTCTCTCAGTTGCTATTGCTACTGGGCGCGAATCTCCTGCCTTCACTTCCCACAACTTCGAGAACTTTATTGGAATTCTCAGGAGTGCAAGTCTCCTGTTCGAGAGACCCAATTTCAAAACTTTCAGCACATTCTTTTCACTATACATGTAGAAGTCTCACCCAATATCCTTATCAGTGCAGTCTCCCAGTCCACAGATGCCGTTCCGAAGCATACACTCGTTGATCTTGGCGATGGGCGCTGGCTCCAGTCCACGGCCGCTGTCGATACCCCTTCCCCCTGCCCCTCCACCTCCACCAGCTCCCCCCGAGTCCTTGCGAGGCCAGTCCGGGGGAATGATGCCGCCGCCACCGCACAGATGGCTCCACTCCGCTGGATATTCACATTTAGTTAATAATACTTAATAGCCCAGTCAAATTAAGGTTTCACCTCGGAATTACAACAAAACTGTAACAAGTTCCGTGCATGTCACAAAAACTGTAGCAAGTTCCCTGCGTGAAGATATCGTTAGTGTCATGTGATATGTTACC